>JAOTRA010000029.1:17298562-17316112 GCA_026260255.1 Pseudolaguvia tuberculata
AGAGAGAGAGAGAGAGAGAGAGAGAGAGAGAGAGAGAGAGAGAGAGAGGGAGAAAGAGAGAGAGAGAGAGAGAGAGAAAGAGAGAGAGAGAGAGAGAGGGAGAGAGAGAGAGAGAGAAAGAGAGAGAGAGAGAAAGGTTAAAAAACAGGTTGTGAAAAAAAAACCTGTAGGTTTTATGGTAAAGATTTAAAGAGTTTTATTCACACCTCTTTCCGAGTTACTGGCGCTGCTAGGATTTAATGAGCAGAAGCATCTTAGTTTTTTAGAAGATCATTATAATAAGCGAAAAGCACTTCAGTAAAGAGAGATGACATGGAGCACGGTGCACACTCGGCCAGTTCATTAATGAGACCACCAAAAAATAATGGTGATGCCAGTGCGAGCTAATCTTCTGAACCGAACATATCATGAGATCTGAAGTTTAATGTATGGCAACCTTTATTCATCCAGCAGATTCGAAACAAGCCGTCAAGGAGAATTAAAACAACTGTATGTATGTTAGCATTAAAAAAAAAAAATAAATAAATAAATAAATAAAAACCCCAGCGCTGAGGATATGGGTTCTGTCACTTTAAAAGGAAATGACATTGCGAGACTCATGCATAAAGATGAGCTGGCCTTTCTACACATGCATCATAGATCATATATCAGTAAGAGCCATCGCCATCTATCAGAGGCAGAGAGGAGCTGAAATCACCACCATGGCCCCGTCTTGGCCAATATTAATACCAGCATGAGGGGGAGGGATATAGAGGAATAAAGTGAGAGAGAGAGAGAGAGAGAGAGAGAGGGAGAGGGAGGAAGGGTTTACACTCCTGCAGTAGCTTTCCTCTCATCACTGTTGCTGCTTATACGCCGGGCACTTCTACCTGTGCTGGCTAATCGCTCCAGATGTATTTCACTCCCTGATCAGCATGCGCTGTGAAATTAAAATCCATCCATCATCGTTTTTATAGCCCTGTCTGTGCCATAAAAAAAAAAAAAACAAGTTTAGATGAAGGGAACGAGCGTCTGGTCATGAGCTTCATCTGAATGTCCTCCAATACAGTCAGTTACCACCGGCGCATCCTTTTCTTTTAGTCTTTAGTTCAAACGGGGGATGATACGTTTCACCGTTTTTTCTGTTAGAAGAAGAAACGCTACACACACACACACACACATACACACACACACACACAACATGTCTGCCTGAACGACACACAGGTTAAGGGACAAAATGTCTGCCGTATCACGGAGCTGGGCTGCGTCTCTGCTTCAGGGGATCTCCACACATTTTTAAAAAAAATCTTGCCGTATAAAGACCATCCAATCGGGGTTGGACTATTAAAATACGGGATTCTTATTCACATGGGGTTGTTAATATTAATAATATCCTCCAACGTGCAAAGGAAACTCATCTGGCTAAATGTCACTAGTTTAATTAACGACTGGTCCTGACTGACCCCGGCAGTAACACAGGTCCTCTAATGCTAATGCCATGCAGGCAAACTGGAATAATTTAGCATGTTAAACACAAAGTCAATTAACCTTCTGCAGTAGCCAATGACACTCTTCCTGCTGGCCAACCCGGGCCAACCCTTCCATACAACCCCCACCCTACCCCAACCTCCCTTTTTCAACAGAATCATCTCTGGCTTGTGATGCTGATGAGGGGATAAACAGCTTAGAGTCTGATGGGATGGGATGGGGCGGGGCGGGGCGGCTCTTTAAAGCGTCGACGTAATGGGTGTATATTGATTAAATTTGATCATTAACCCCGGATTAAACCGAGTGCATGTTCTAAGTGCAGGTATTAAAATGTTCTTTAATTAGCATGTGGGTGCGGTTTGTTTGTTTGTTCATTTTAATTGCCCAACTTTTTGTTTCTGCGGCGATGTTTAATATCGCGTCTTTTCAAAGGGTTGTTTTTCTCCAAAGCTGCTGATGTGGAAACATAAGCGCCTGCGACTGACTGCTCTCTTACAAACGTAATCAAGTGCTCTCTTTCAAGCAAAGAGCTGCTTTCTAGCGTTCCCCCTCCTCAGCTTTGCCCTCCCCCACCTTCCCCCTTTCCTTTTCCCCCCTTTGCTTCTCTCTTAATGAGATGCGAAGAAATCATTCGGAGGTGAGATGTAATTTAGACCTCATCTCCCAGCATCCCAACAGGCAATCTCTTTCTCACCCACACACACACACACACACACACACACACACACACACACACACACACACACACACACACACACAGATAAATGTCTGCATTCTATTTTTGCTGCAGTTGCAGCCTAAGCTAACGTAACATCATGTCACACACACACACACACACACACACACACACACACAAACACACACACGTTTGTTCTTACTGTCTATGTAAGAACCTATCTTTGACATAATTATTAAAACAAACAATTAATGCTAAGCTGCATCTAACCGAATATTACCTACTAACAGGAAGTGCAATAAATATTATTATATTATATTATATTATATTATATTATATTATATTGTGCTGAATGTTATAAAAACATGGCCATGAACTTGAATTTCTCTTTGAACCTAAGCTCCATTGATTTTGTCCCTGTTAACCTCCATTGATTTCCAATCCTCTTGGTGATTGGCCGTTTCCTGCAACTTCATTGTACAGTAATCTGGTTACAGGCAAGCAGATAAGCAGCGCTTATAAGAAATTGCAATAAGATATTGTTCAGTCCTATTTTTGTTGGCAATTTCTTTAAAGGCATCCCCTCGTTAAACACTTACAAACCACAAACAGCAAAATGGCCCAGAACTATGGGATGGTCTAGTTAAATGAAAGAGACTTTATTGAAGTTGAATGCTTGGTATAAGAGAAGACGGGAGAGACACTAGCCCAACGACTGACTCGCATTAGAAACACAAGTGCATAATGAACATGTACATTATTTGGCAATTGCAACAGTAACAACATTCCCAGGAGCACGTACAGTAAACAAGAGTCTTTCACGTCTATCAAGTCCAGACTCATAGAGGAGATGAGAACAAAACGGATTGTTCACCTCTTTGGGAGAATGTGATAGGAAATTAAAAAAAAAAAAAATCCAAAAAATCATTGGAATGAGAGATGAGATATTTGGAATGCAAACTTTGTATAAATATAATAACATCATTGGTTTTTAAACTTTTGTTGGTTCCGTTTTAACATTGGTTGCTCTGAAAACGAGAGAAAAAAGAGAATTCGGTCCATGGATATTCATTCACAGTCTTCACAGTAGTCTTGGAGAAGTGTGTGTGTGTGTGTGTGTGTGTGTGTGTGTGTGTGTGTGGGCAGAGAGTTGCAGCGAGATGAAAGGACAAGGGGGTTCGGGGCTACCGTCTGTAGCCGTTAAAGCTTCAGAGAAAAAGCGAAATCAAGCATGCATCTTAAGTGTCAATACAAAACTACATTAGCAGCACACTGTGTTTCGTCCAAAATAAACCCCAGTACATATAATAGAACAAACAAACAAGGATAAACAGAACAGAGAGAGAGAGAAAACAAAACGACAGGCCAGTCACGGAGACGTTAAAACCTGAACAATCTCCATCTATTTAACAAACTGCAATGGCTGAACAACGGTTCGGTCCCGTACCCTCAGCAAAGAGGCTTTGGGGGCGGGGGTTTTTGGTTTTGTTTTTGTTTTTTTGTCGGTTGGTTTTATATACGAGGTCACAAATGTTTAAAGTTTCAACAGTTTTCTCCTAGCTGGCTCCATCATCTAAAAAGGTTTCCTCCGTTCTTTAAAAACAGTAATATTCATTCTCAAATATAGAGTTTTTTCTCCCATCCTTTGTATGCACCAATGGTACTTTATCTTTGGATTTTCCATTAAAGCAATACTGTGAGTTATTGTATTCATCAGTTACATTATTGTTCTTGTCACCATATATGGCAAGTGCAGAAAACATTCAGAAAAAAAAAGAAAAGAAAATAAATAATACATCCTTAAAGAGGAGTAGCAGGTAAAAGGACATTTTTAACGTAAAAAACGGGGAGTTACGAGGCAAAAAGAGGGATAAAAAAAAGTTTAAGTGCACAAATTATAAAGAACAGAACTAAGAACTTTTTTTTTTTTAAATCTGCATTAACAGAAATGAATTTACAGATACGGTCTTTTCCCTTGGCTCAGTGCAGGAGGGAAGGTTGTACAGTAACAATGTTAGACTACATTGGTAAAAATGTCTTTTTTTTTACATTGGCATGGCTGAAAGCAACCTCAAGTGTCTTTGACTGGAAAGGTACAAAAATTAAATATACAAGTATTTTCTTTTTTTTTTTTTTTCTTCTCAAATCTACCATACACTTAAGTCATCAAATTCAACAAGCTACGCAACACCAAAAATGTCAATACATGTTTCTATCATTAACACAATAGCCCCCCAACCCAACCCAACCCCACCCAACTACCCTCCTCCTCCTCCTCCTCCTCCTCCCACTCCATTCCCAACCCAATAAAAAAATCTATCCTTTTGCTCACAATTAAAGTCTGCATTACACTTTGTGTCCAGTATTAAAAGAAAGAACGAACAAAAGAAAGAAAAAAAAACACATTGATAAGATTCTATAACAATTCAAACCAAACATTTCCATTACTAATAATAGGGGAGGGAGAGGGGGGGGGGGGGTTTGTTTGTTCCTTTTTTTTTTCGGTGGGGTGGAGGGTTCTGTTGGTATGCAACTGAACTATGTGACTCCAACACCGATATTCAGTAGCGGAAAACAAACACATGTTGACCTGAGAGTAGACAACATTACAATACATTAAATTGGTTTAGTGAGCCAAAATGACTTTATCTTAACACGTAATTGACGTTTTTTATTTTTGTGTATTTAAAACATAAAGAACAAACAGACTTTTGGTTAGTTAGTCATTAGGTAATTATAAAACCATCTTAGGTTCTATTCCAGTCCTTAAGCTGTGCACATTTCAGTTTCCAAACAGTGTTAACGTATTCTCATGTGTAAATTGACCAGCATATCGACGTGAGAAAACAATCTACTGACACTTTTTTTTTTTTTTGGTTGCAAGCATTGGAAACGTAAGGTCTAGCCTTCAGGATCCAGTCCGTTTAAAAAGTTTCTTTGTCTAACACTAGGTTTCATGTTTTCTCAATTATTGAACATTTTCTTTTCTGTCATCCTTTCCTCTTCTTGTTTTTTAAGCTAATGCAATAAGTCTGTGGCAAGGCGGATACAATTACAGCTAGAACTGTAACAGTCTGCATGGAGCCTTTTGGCTGCTGGGTACTATGAGGATTTTTTCTCCTCGGTGGCTCCATCATTGGCAAAACCTCCTCTAGCAGAGTCTATTGGTTTGAAACTAATTACATTGCCATTCAGGCTTGAGGTAACAGTTGACTGTAAGGAAACTTGTACTGAAGGAGACGCTGTGTTACAACCAGATTGTGCGGCCCCAGATAAAGCTGTGGAAGTCGATGGAGTTTTGGAACGCTGATCTGTTGGTCTGGGTAGACAGGAAATGGAAGAAGGACTTTCTGAAGCAGAATTGTTAGGAAGGGAAGGGGATATCGGGTTACTGGAAGGGTTTGGCTGCGAGGTAGATGAGGGACTAATGTGAGGTAAGAGGCAAGAGGCATGCTCTTTGGCATTCAGTTGCTCCACTGCTCTCTGTCTGTGATGACTGTTATCCAGGTGCTGAATGAGCTCTTCATTCCCTTTAAGAGAGATCTCACAGACAAGGCAGTCATATAGACAAACATCCTTACCTCCTTCTCTAGGTGGCCCTTTGGAGACAATACACTGGCTAATCAGAAAACTATCATCCAGCTGCTTAGTGGTGCCAGAGGAAAAAAACAAGGAACTTTCCTCATGCGAGCTGGCTTGCTTTTCCTCCGATTTGGATAAATTCAAGACAAGGTCAGTGTTTTGCACCGTGTCCTGAGAGTTTGTCGTGGCAGAGATTTGGCTAGCCATTGTTTTTTTGGATTGCTGCAATAGTTGCCTTTTTTGGAGCTGCAGTCTATGATGCATTAGTGCCCCCTGTAAATTGTGCTGATATTGTTGAAGAATGGAGCCAGGGGACAAACCCATTAAGGCCTGTGGCAGGACTGGGCTGTAGGGAAACATACTGTCCATGCCAAACAAGGGCTGCAAAAAGCTTCCAGTGAGAGCAGTGGAAATCTGTGGAGAGAACATGGGAGGAAACCCTGGCATTAGACAGGACAGGAGAGGGTTGGTGAGCAAGGGAGTCTGATCTGTGTTGCCTATTGCCTGCAAAGCCTGTACCTGACCTGGATCAATAGTGTAATCCTTAACAACTTTTGGAGTAGACACAGCTGCTGTTAAAGAGTCTTGTTTTCCCTTACTGATAGACGAGTCAGAAAGAGTATCACGGTCAACAGAAGCCCTTTCAAGCTTTTCCGCTGGATTCTTGCCATTTTCCGAGTTGCTCTCTTTGGACAACTGGAGCTGCAAATCCGACTCTGGTCGATTAGTGCTCGAGACAGAATTCTTTGCACTGACTGGGGTTTTCTCAATGCCCACTGATGAAGATGTCGTGTTAGACTTGCTGATCAGACCATTTGACAGGGAATCAGTAGGATCTACAAAAAGAATGATATTTAGAACTGGTTCAGAGAAACCATAAAATAGGAACACATTGCATTTAATAGTCATGCTTGGTTAATTTAACAATACAAATAATTTTGTGACAGGACAACTATTTTAAAATTTCAAATTTAATACCTGATTTTGTTGTAGAAAATCTTGACATGAACTTGCTGCCAGTCCCTGGCTCACCAGATGTCCGTAAGTTTGAAAATTGATAGGCAGTGGGACCGGATGCCACTGAATTCTCTTCAGAGGCAACCGCCATGATGTCATCTGCCTTCTTCAGAGAATTCATTCCTTGTTCTGTCACCAGTTGACGAACAGTTGCAAAATCAGCAAATTCCCTGTCTCTGTCTGTTTGTCCTCCTAGGGCTTCTTTTACTTTAGCGAGATGCTGCTGGGAAAAAACATGGTCCCGCACAGACAGACAACCACTGTATTTAACGCAGCACAGAGTACATTCTATCTTGGGTCTGTCTGTAGATGAACTTTCCGTGCCAAATTGCTTGGCAAGGCTAAGCTTAGCTTTTTTCTCCTTAGCACGTGCATTCTGAAACCAGACCTGTACCACCCTTTTCCCAAGCCCAATGTCATTTCCCAAGGATTCACACTCTAACATGGTAGGGGTTTTGTAGTCGCTGAAACAAGCTTTAAGCACTTTTACTTGCAAGTTGCTTAGCTGAGTGCGATAGCGTTTTTGACCCAGCCTATCACCATCAAAGTTTTGACTATTGGACCCTCCAGGAGATGGGGAGGCAGGGTCAGCTAAACTTGAGTTCTCGCTATAATCCAAGACCAAATCATTCTCACAATCCTTTGCATTGAAACTTATTGCAGGACTAAGAAGCCCTAAAGACATTTTGTCTTCGTTTTCTGAAGAAGCTTCTTTCTCATAGGAAAAGTGATCAGGGCTATTTTGTTTTTCTTCAGAGTAGCTTTCTTCATCAATAACAGTTCCGTTAGGGACAACATGTGACGAGGTGCCTTTGATGTTATCTAGGTTGCCACATTCAATGGATTCTTGGACTGGGAAGGATGATCCTTCTAATTCATTCACTCCTCCATTTACCAATGGCTTAGTACTAGGACCTTGATTATTTGAGGACGGCTCAACACTTTTAGAAGATGGAGAGTCAGGACCACTTAGCCTATTACTTGTATTGGGCACCTGTGAAGAGTTGGAAAAAATTAATGAATCCATTTTTATTTGAGAGCCTTCCTGGTCTTGGGTCATACCAGCTACTGCCATACTGATCCCCGCATTCTTTGCTTCATGCCAGTGCCGTGAACGGATATGAGCATCAAGTGCAGTTTGTGCCTTAAAGAGTGCGCGACAAAATGGACATCGACGGTGGGCTTGTGCTGGACCCAGACCACGAAACTGTCCTTTTCTTTCACGGGCACGAGTGTTCTGGAACCACACTTGTACTACTCTTTTTTTGAGACCCACTTCCTGAGAAATGTGGTCAAGCATTTGCCGAGTTGGATTGGAATCTAAGAGGTATTTCTGGTACAAGACCTCCAACTGCTCTGGAGTGATGGTGGTCCTCATTCGCTTGTCCCGCTGGGAATCATCTCCGCTGTGCTCCCAGTCATTTTCTATAGCACTACTTCCAGATTTGGTCTCAAGCCTCCTCTTCAAGGAATTTAGAGTTGGGTCAGGAAGGACTGCACTTGTAGGTGAATTGAGTGAAATCTGTGGAAAAACCCCAGAAAGTACCTGCCTCGCCATCAGTGGATTGTTTGTGTCAAAAACCATCAGGGGAATATCCATGGTGCGCTCCAGGAACTGTGGAGGAACAAAATGATTTTGAGCCACAAGAAAGTGCATCTGCTGATGTTCTTGCCAATGTTCAAAAGACGGGAAACTCAATTTACACTGAATGCAATGGTAGGGAGACATCTGATGTGCTGAATTTAGTTGTTGCTGAGAAGAAGGATTTGCTGAAGTCATCTGAGAACTCTGCGATGGAACAGGGCTTGCCTGAGTAACAGGTGGGTTATTCTTTTGGTGTTGCATTAGAGGGTGTGAGGAACTTTTAGAGCATGACTGTATATTATCATCCTTCGGACATTTTGCATGTCTATACGCCACTTCCAGATTTGAATTTTCAATACAGGAATCAGGGTCACAAGATGTTTCCGTCATCGGTTTCAGTTCCTCAGTAACATCATCTGGAACAGGGTCTGGCTGCTCTGTGTCAGTAGACTTTTCATCTGTGCTTAACTCGGTATTGTTTGAGAGGTTAGAGCCGGAAGGTGGTGGATTGACACTTGAGGTGTCAGATGGGCTGTAAGGTTTAGGATCAAATAAATGTTCACTTTCATGTCTGGACAATTCCTCATTTTCATCCTTGTAGCACTCTTTCTTCTGATGACTGATAAGATCGAAAATGCGCTGAAACAACTTGTTGCATTTTTTGCACTCATAGCTGCTGTTGGCGGTACAAATATAACGGTCATTGGAAAGATCTCTGCGTTCACTGTCTTTTGCTCCTTCTCCTGTATTCTCATAGCTTTTCCTGGCTTTCTGACGTGCATTTTGAAACCACACCACAATGACACGAGTAGGAAGGTTAAGAAGGTTTGAAAGTTGCTCAAATTCATCATCTTTAGGATAAGCATTGGCATCAAAAAAATCTTGAAGTACCCGTAGCTGGTAGTCAGTAAACCTGGTCCTTGAGGACCTTTTTCCTCCAGAAATCTCTTGTCTTGAAAGTTCAGGAGAAGATGGCCTGGAATCCAATTTAACATCTTCTAAGGTTGTTATGGGTGGATTATTGAAGTTATACGGGGAGTCTTTATTGCGCTGGCGCTCCTTAAACAGTGTGTTTCTAAACCAATGCTTGATAACTTTATTTGGCAGGCCAGACTTGTTAGCCATTTCTTGGATTTGGTCTTCATTAGGAGAATTATTAATGTCAAAGTATTGCCGCAGAACTCTCAACTGATCATCATTGATCCTGGTTCGAGGTCTTTTACCCTGCTGCTGCAACATAGCGGGAGTTAATTGCTGCTGGTAAAGCTGGGCTAGATCAGATGTTAGGCCAGCCTCAACTTGTGGCAAGTGTACAGGTAGTTGAGGTGGCAGGGCTGGCAGGGTAATAGGGTGCATAAGGAGAGAAGGGAAAAGTGGCAAGTCAATGGGTAAGGGGATTTGTGCTAATGGAACTTGCGGAGTTGAGACTGCAGGGGGAGGAACTGCAGTTGTGGATGACACAGGTTGCTGTTGAGTTGAATCTGTTGGAGGGAGTGGAGGTGTGGTAGGAGAAGGCAAAGAGGGGGAGGTTTCAGGAGTTAAAGGAGTAAAAGGGAAAAGTTTGTCGTACCGTTCTCTGTACTCTTTGGCAAATTTCTCTACGGACTGTATTGGCAAAATAGATTGGTGTACATGCTCTTTATGGCTCTTCAGTATCAATGTGTTTGAAAAAAGCTTTCCACAGGATTGGCATTCTAGCTTCCCAACAGAGTTTGAATAAAGCACTTCTTTGGGGTTAAACTCAGTCTGTCTATTTGATACAATTTCAGTCTGGGATCTGTGATACTGCTGCTTATTTTCATTAAACTGCATGACTAACTCAAACCCTATGTTCTCTAGCAAAGCTTTTGAAACATTTCCAGATGCATCATGAGCTACCCTTGGTGGAATGAAATCTGTAAAAAAGTCTCCACCATCCTCATCATCAACCTCATTTTCAACCTTGTCTTGTGCTTTGAAATCATCAGCATTATTGCACGCAGTTGATTTAGGCATTTCCTTTGTTCTCTTATTACAGTGTCCGTCCACACTCATTTGAGCCTCTGACTCAGAGGTCGCTGTCTGTTCTCCAGCTTGTCGAGGAACAGGAACATTATCCTCAGGAGTTACAGACACAGACTGATGAGAAGTACTAGCCGCAAGTCCGTTTTGTGGCTGTTTACAAGTGATAAGGCTACCATGATGGGATGGCTCTGAAGAACTTTCAGGCGGGACAGACTTTGCTTTTCCGAGGTTTAACTCCGATCCTTTAAGGTTAAGATCAGGGTTAATTTGAAATTCCCCTCCCGGGATGAGAAATGGTAGCAAAAGCTGTTGTTGCTGCTGCAAAGGAAGTAGGGTATCTGTTGTAATAGGAAAATGGTGAAGAAGTGCCGGGTTAAACAAATGGGACTGAAGAAGAGCTGCTTTCTTTTGTAGCTCTTGTTGAATCTGTGCTTGGGCCTGTGCTAACTGTTGCTGCTGCTGTTGTAGTAATTTATGTTGGTTTGTTGTTGACATTACATGTTCGGTTGGTTTCTTTTTAATCTCTGCAAACTGTGAAGAAATGTTGCTGGTCTGGCCTGATGACACAACATTGACTTCATTGCTCTGTTGGTGTTTCAACTGAGTTGGGTCAAGAGCTGAACTAACATTGTTCATGGTATTTGTAGGCTTCAAAACAGCAGGGAAGCTTGCTGTTGCATTATCTGAGGCTACCTTACGAAGCAAATGGTTAATAGAAGTTGAGCTAGCAGTCGATGAATCAAGTTTAGCTGCACGAGCTTTGGTTTGATGGAGTACGGATCGCATATGAATCTCTAAGGTGGAGCTCTGGCTGTAAGCTACATTGCAAATGCTACATTTGAAGGGTTTGTTGTCTGCACTGCTACTTACTGTCTCTGGCAATGTAGCTGAAGAGTCCTGCACAGAACGCTTCACTTTGTGCAAGTGTGAGACAGAATTGTAGTGCACCAAGAGAATGTTCTTTTGCGTGAAAGATTCTTTGCAGACGGTGCATTTAAAAGGTCTCGATGGGTCCAGGAACTTCTCTGTCGAGAGGTTCGGACCTTTTCTCAGAGGCACAACAACTAATGGCTTCGGACTGAGTTCGGGTTCTTCTCGAGCTAAACTCAGTACACTGTCCGATGGGTATGTTTTCTCCTCCAGCTCACTTTCTTCATCTCCTTTCTCTTTCTCCTCCTCAAAGGTTTCCTGCTCATCATCAAGTCCGTGGTCTTCGCTAGTTAAAAGGTCCTCAGTCATCAGCAGACTTCCACAGATTTGTTGTAGTTGGATCTCACTAAGCTCAAGATGACTAGTCTCCAAGTGCTTCTGCAGAGCCTGTAACGTTCGAAAGCTGCGTTGGCAAAGGCAACACATAGTGGCAGCCCTGATGGCATGATACTGAGAATGCTGTTGCAGCTTTTCAGCTGTTTTAAAGGCAAGGCTACATTGACTACAGCGATATTTGTAGACATGGCGATCAGAAATTGGCATTTGTACCCTCTGGCTGTGGAAGTGGTTGATGTGTGTTTGGAGGGCACTAGATGATGTCAATACTTTATTACAGCCTTTCTGCCAGCAAGGGAACGCAGCATTGTTTTCCTTCGTTGACTCTGCATCTTCGAGGGGCTGCTTTAGCGTTTTTGCCATCTCTGGATGACACGTGGTCACTCCCATTTCTTCATCTTCACATTCTTCTAATTAAAAAAAAATATTTTATGTTAGAATACACAGAGTAAGTAGAAACATACTCAAGTTAAATTGAATTAACTCTTATTGATATATAATCGTTGCGTATAGTGTGAATTGTCCAGTATTTCTTTTCTTTGAAAATATGTCATTTGAGGAACTGTTGATCAGCAAATTAAAATTAAATAATAATTAATCTTCTATCCGTCTTATTCCCTGGAGAGGTTGCAAGTCTATCGCAGGGACACATATAGACAATCAACCACACACACACACACACACACACACACACACACACACTCACACTCACTCCTATATTTACAATCACAAATCAACCTAATGGACATGTTTTTGGACTGCGGGAGGAAACCAGAGACAACCCACACAAGTTTAGGGAGAACATGCAAACTCTGCACAAAACTTCCCACTGACAGGAATCGAACCCACAGCCTTCATGCTGTGAGGCGACCGTGCTAACCACTATGCCATCGTGCTGCCCTTAGTAATAATTTAAAGTTTTATTCCCCAGGAGCATTTTATAATTTTAATGGTGGGTTTATACAGCAGAATAAATCTACCATTGAAATGACAGGCTGGTCATTTCTTTGTCCATGGGCAGATCAGCAGGGGGTTAAATACTTTTTCTCCCTTCAATGTAGGCGTGTCGCATCTTTCCGCTTAATTTTACTGCATTTTCATAAGCAAATTGTCATGGCTTGTTGCTAATTAATTAGGTTGAAACTGGTCTACGTGGTCACGTAGTGGTTAGCACGCTTGCCTTACAACAAGAAGGTCCTGGGTTTGATTCCCATCCGGGGACCTTTCGGTGCCGTTGATTGGTGATTCTAAATTGCCCATAGGAGTGAATAAGTGGCTAAGAAGATGAAAGAATGAATGAACGAATGATTGAAAGAATGAATGAACGAATGATTGAATGAATGAATGAAACTCACCATCAGGTCTCTTTATCCCATTGCAGCTGGAATCTGCCTTTGTTTGTTGGGTACAGGAGTCTGCCACTGGTAGAAACATTTTCTCCGGAAGCACATCGGAAGCAATCACCTAAACAAGACAGTAAAAATAAAAAACACATAAATACACGAGAGGCTTAAAAGTCATTTTCAGTTTAACCTATGATTTTTAATCTACATTGATACTATTAAATATTTCAATAAATGAATGGAAGAACAAGCGAATAGTTCCTGATTGCAGCTTTTCTGCATGAGCGCCATTATTAACGTATCATTGCTTTATATTCAAGTCTGCCTCAAACTGGACCTTATCTTTTTAATCCAGTGGTACAGTAAGAAGAGATGTGATCATCATTTTCTTTACCCATTGAATAAGAATCACTTACACTGCTTGCCAGGCTACCAGGAGCTACCAAACAGAGACACACACAATACCAGGGAAAACTGCTGTGCTGTGTTTTTCCGATGGAAATCCATTGTGTTACACTAGGCAGGATCATCCGGGACTAATTGGTATGTCAGAACACACAACACCACGATCGTGATTTTTCTCAAGCGCTAGGTACAATTCTAAATATTCATTTTCCAAATCTTTCATCATTGTTTCGGACATCCAAAATCCTCGTACCGTTGACCATGACAGAAAATCTAGAAACGATTATATTAATTGTATTTGACCGATGCCTTTACATGGATCTCTTTCATACAACTGAATAATTTGTGGTTAAGGTCCTTGCTCAGGGGGCCAGCAATGGGAATCGAACCCAAATCAGAGGTCGATTGAATGGTTAAGATGCTGATTTGTTGATCGGGACACCGGGAAGACTTGCGTTTAAGTCCCACCACTTGAAAGAAAGACCTGGTTCAAGCCGCACCACTAGCCAACCACTGACGGTTCCTTGAGCAAGACCTTCAATTCTTCCTGCTCCAGGGGTGCTGAACCATAGCTGGGCCTTGCTTTATGACCCCAACCTACGAAGATGGAATATGTGTGTGTGGTTGTTAATTTTTTTTTGTGGCCCTGCGATAGACTGGTGACCTGTTCAGGGTGTACCGTCTGCCTTTCGCCCTATGTGCACTGGGATAGACCCCAGTCACCCCAAATTATGGGGATAGAAGATCACTCAGTCATCTTCTTATCTGCTTATTCTCTAATTCGGGGTAACGGGGGGTCTGCTGATGTCTATCCCAGCGTACATAGGGTGAGAGGCAGGGGTACACCCTGGACAGGTTGCCAGTCCATCGCAGGACAGGGTTAGAAAATGAATAAATGAATGAATTTTAGTAATACTGTAATACTAAAAAACAATGCAATTTTAAAAGAACGGTTTAAAGAAATGAACCCTGTTTTTAGTCGTTTTACAATAAACGGAATAAAAATAAAAAATAAAAAAAAACCCTCAATCAGACACCACAATAGAACTGTGTTGGTGAGAGCAACACTTAGCAGAGTTCACAGTTCAAGTGTAATAGGAAGCTCGTCCTGGTATATAACAATGTCTTTCGACTTTTCTAGTCTTAATAGACCCTATCATTTACCCCCTCGCTTTTAAATCTTTCAGGGTAGAGCGATCGCTAGAGAGGTACACAACAAAACAAAATGGCTGCCATTATCATCACAAAGCCCACCATTTCAGAAAGATGCTTTATTAAAGGATAGAAGCCAAAAGCACAAAGACCTTCTCAAGGTCACATTTAATTTAAAGCACATAATTGGGAAGCACCATTCGTAACAAGAACCACCTAGCCCAGGATCAGGACTAATGAAGCTCAATTCATTTCATTATTCTATCTCAGTGGAGGAGGAGGAGGAGGAGGAGGAGAAGGAGGAAGAAGAAGAGGGTGGTGGAAATCATGTAAGGTGGGTGGAGTATGACGCCAGACAATCATACACATATAAAAGGATCTTGGTGTATAATATTATATTTAAATAGCGCTTCTTCTTTCAAGCAGGAAGTTGAGGATTTTTAAAACTGCTGCAAAGCTGTGCATTGTAAAAAAAAAAATAATAATAATAATAATATTTACGCCTATATGACCATAACGTACAAAAATAACTTTACGACCATAACATACGCCTCGAGTGCTGATGAAAATGTTGCCAGGTTTGTATTAACGCACCTGAAAAGCCATTTTGTCACGATTCTCCCCCCCCCCCTGCTGTGCTTTAAGGTTCGTGGTTGTCATAGTGACTGATTTTTTTCGTTGTTACTTCCTGTTAAGGTCTCGGTCTCTTCGTGGTTAAATCCTGAGCAGCTTTTTCATCTTTGCCCAAATAAATATGCCAACCCCCCCTCTTCATTTCGTTTCCCCCGTGTCACCGTGTGTGTATCAGAAAGGGTATCCTATGCTTTATAATTGTGAGCCGTTTATAACCACCTGCACCAAAATCTACAGATTGACACACAAGCAGGTCATCGTCTGTTAATGTTAGATTTTCCTGGCCATGTCGGCTTGTCTCACCGTGTTAATGAGTTTCTGCGTGCAGTCTGCTGTGACACTGTGCAGGTGTGTGAGGTGAGAGCGCATCAAAGCGACGCTGCGCAGCGTGTCCTGGCACAGCGGGCAGCGGAGAGTGGGCTGCACAGCATGCTGGATCATTACATGACTCCTTAGACGGCCGAGATCAGTGTGACAAAATCGGCAGAACGGACATTGACGAACCTGCGGAACAGACCAGACAGAAGAAAAGAAGACCATGAGAAATGTCATGGAGCACATGGAGGAAACATTTTTTTTAAAGAGATGGAGGTCTAATCTAACCTGCTCTGAGGAGATCTCTTCTTGAGATCGAAGATGTTTGGCAGGTATGGAGTTCTCCACGTCTCCAGGCGCAGAGCGCTTAAGACTGACAGACGGCTCGTTCCGTTTCTTATCTTCATGCATGGTTGTTTCTGGGAAGAAAGAAAACACACACACACACACACACATACACACACATTTATATGCTGAGCCTTATTTAATTTTAAGTACATTAAAGCATCAGCGTGTGAAACACTGAAGTTGAAAAAAGTTCATTCTGACCAGTTTTCTCCCCCTCTCCATCTGCATGTTTGGTCTGGTCCGCCTGGTCAGAGATAATCCCAGTGGGTGACTCCATTTCATTTATGTCTCCTAAAAAAAGGGGGGTAATTTGTGAGGGAGAAAAAGAAAGTGTTAACCACAATCTGCTTTGTGTACTTTGCTTTTTTCTTTTCTTTTTTTTTTAACAGTTAATAGTTATATTACAGATAGTTAATAGTAATGTGTTTTGTGAATAAATACTTTTTTTTTTTTCACATTCTTTGTCTTTGTGTTTTAGAAGTGTGAGATCACATTCTAACCTGTAGGGGTCAGTCTACACTATCAGGGTCTCTCTAAAGTCAAAATGAACCAATCACACACACACACACACACACACACACACACACACACACACACACACACACACACACACACACACAATAAAACAGCAAAGAAAATGCAAAAGATGTCATTCAAAAAAGAAAGAAAAATGAAAGATGAATAGAAACATGAATAGAAAAGTGAGGCGGAAGAAAAGTATGTGCTTTGGTGTCACTACGTCAACGGCTTTATCTAAAGACAGATAGAAAAGAAGTCAAAGAAGGAAGATAATGTTGCACGAGGTTAGCAAGGGTCACTCGTTTAGATCGTCACAATCTGTGAAAGGAAAAAAAAAAGATGGCAGCATTGCCACCTTTCAAAACCTGCACCAATGGGACGCCATATTTGTTTTTTGTTCCGCTTCCTTTACAGCAGTCCCAAAACCGAGTGTTTACAAGAAGAACGGAAAGATAATCTGTTGTTCTTTTTGCAGTGTTTGAAAGAGGACAAGACACAGCGCCTCAGGACATGCACTTCACTCCGTCCTCTCCACACCCCAAACCCCTCCTTCCTTCCATCTCTCCTTCCATCCCTCCCTCCGTCCTCTTCTCCCCCTGCTTTTTTTTTTTTTTTTTGGCTTTCTGCTTGTTTAGCGCAGTGATTGTTCGTCGGCATGGGGGAGGGGAGGAGAAAAGAATAACTGATTTGGTTAGGTGTTTGAGGATTAAAGTCAGCCAAGACCCCCCAAAAAAAAACAAAGACAAAAAGCCATAAGAGCTGTCATAACAGACCAATCAAGATGCAGCTGAGGGATCCGTTTGCGGTTCTCAGAGAGCCCGATTATGACAAAGAGAAAGACGGAGCGAAGGAGAGGCCAGCTGAACACCAATTATCCTGACAGCCGTACTATTGATTTCCTATCAGACCTACACAGCCATAAACACAGGACACGTGAATCATGTGAAAGAGTCAAATCCGCTCTGCTTATGAATGCTCTAATGGAAACGTCACACACACACACACACACACACACACACACACACACACACACACACACACACACACTCACACACTCTCTCTCTCTCTCTCTCATACACACACACACACACACACACTCTTTCTTACAAATACAATTTTTAGTTAAACAAATTTGACAAAGAAAATAATATATGTCTGACCGGGCGGCGCGGTGGCGTAGTGGATAGCACAGTCGCCTCACAACAAGAAGGTCCTGGGTTCGAATCCCGGGCCGGGAT
>JAOTRA010000029.1:17347824-17355324 GCA_026260255.1 Pseudolaguvia tuberculata
AGGAGTTGGTGCGAATGGAGACCAGCTCACTTTGTCCCCGGTGGTGATGCTTCCACAGTGCAGCGTGTTGATGTCCTCTCGACACTTGTCCATGAATCCACAGATGAGCCGGTAGTCACTGAAGATGATGCTGGTCATCTTCGTGATGTACTGATTGCACTGGTACTCTGTAATATTGCTGCGGTGATCCACCAGACAGGACACCAGAAAACCTTTACCTCTCTCTTCAGCTGCACATTCTTTAATCTATAAAAAAACAAAAAACCCCAAGGTCTTTTCTAAAGTCTTATCAGCCTGGTCCTAATACCCGCAGTTATACCCCATCATCTGCACGTTCACACTGAGGGGGTACAAGAGCGTAGGGCCTTCCAATTCATTAGTACATTTACAGCATTTGGTAGACGCGCTTATCCAAACCAACATCAGTTAAGGGCCTTGCTCAGGGGCCCACAGTGATTTCTGGTAATTGAACCCCAACCTAGTAAGCTGTTCTGCATGTGCTCTTAGTTCATTCATCTTCTTAACCTCGAATCCGGGGTCACGGGGGACTTCTGCACCTATCCCAGCACACATAGGGCGAGAGGCGGTGGTACACCCTGGACGGGTCACCAGTCCATCTCAGGGCCACACATAGACAAACAACCATTCACACACACATTCACTCATAGACAATTTACAAATCACCCATCCACCTCATCTACATGTTTTTGGACTGTGGGAGGAAACCAGAATACCCGGAGGAAACCCACGCACGCACAGGGAGAACATGCTCCTTTATTCATGCAATTAATCGCAAGACTGTGTGTAAAGCTACCGGCATATTTTTTCCTGAGGGAGGTTGCACACTTGTTTGCTTTATAAACTATAGTGTGCACAATGTGTGGATATACACATTGTCCCAGTACCCATAGTGTAGGTACTGGGACTGGGACAGGAACAGGGACATGAAGTTCTGACCTCGGATATTGAACTTCTACACACTTCGACTGCTACAGACTCGAATTTGGGATCCGTTGTCAAGTTCAGTTTGTAGTTCCACAGCAACTGTAAAGAAAAAAACCAGAAAGTTCAAGAAATCCAGTGAGAACCTTTTCATTCATCTCCTATATCTGATTCAGGAATTGGGGTCTTCTGGAGTCTATACCGGCCAGTACAAGGGGCTACACAATGTTGCCAGTCTATCACAGGGACACACCCACACACACACAGGAAATGGTATCAAGTATTTCTTCCGTTTACGTAACTACGTGCATTTGTGATGATGGAAGTCACATGACAACATGGCGTCTATATTTTCGTGGTACTAGCTGCATCCATAAGCTGGTGTAAAAGCCAGAAAGTCCTGAATGAAAGGAAATAAAGGTGAAGTATTGGGGGAGGGGGGGGGGGTTACCCAGTACTCACATGGTTGCAGGCAGAAGCGATCTCACTTTCCTGTAAGAGAGAGAGAGAGAGAGAGAGAGAGAGAGAAAAGTCCATTAAAGGTAAATGATCACAGGAAGTGTAGAACTAGCTGTTGCTCTGGTGGTACTGGTGGTACTGGTGGTACAACCAGCGACACGGACCATTCATTTAAAGATCCTTCAAAACAGTTTCCATTAAACACTGTCTGAAAACTGTCCTTTTCTCAGGGTCTCGAAAAGTCCTATAATGCTATGTAGATGGACAGACAGACAGACAGACAGATAGTCCTTTTCTCAGGGACTCGAAATGTCCTATAATGCAATATAGATGGACAGACAGACAGACAGACAGTCCTTTTCTCAGGGACTCGAAATGTCCTATAATGCTATATAGATGGACAGACAGACAGACCTTTTCTCAGGGACTCAGAATGTCCTATAATGCTATATAGACAAACAGTCCTTTTTTCAGGGACTTGAAATGTCCTATAATGCTATATAGACAGACAGACAGACAGTCCTTTTCTCAGGGACTCGGAATGTCCTATAATGCTATATAGACAGACAGACAGACAGACAGACAGAAAAACACAGACAGATTGATAGATCAAGACTGAAACAAATAGACAGGTAATGACAGACACTGCCTGAAACAGATAGACAGAGACAGATAAATAGACAGACAAAGAGACAGACAGACAAAGACAGAAAGACAGACAGACAGTGTTCGAGTAGAAGTTTGTTTAGGTTTAAATGTTTTAGGGTTTTTATGATTTAATCCCATAAAACCTTTTGTTTCCTTTGAACCGTTTGGATCAGATGAACATGGAGGATTGTGTAGAATTCAGGGAGGAGGAAACCTAAGGTCAGTGAGGAGGATCCTGGGGACTCGCTGCAGTTTTGAATGCTATTATTATTAATACCAGGTATCAGCATTGGACCATACAAATCGCTCCGATTAAAGAACATATTCGCATTAAAGTCTGGTATTAAAGTGGAAATAAAGGGCGTGGTCTTCAGATGATGAAGAGGAAATAGAAGGAGGAAGTCAAGCCAGCAGTGGAGCTACTCGACACGGCCTTTTAAATGGAAATAGATCTCACTGAGCTGCCAAAATTCCAAAGGAGTTTGCACTCCAGAGCCACGCCCAGATCAACCATCTGCTCTCACATAGCGTTCTGGAAAACTGATCATTCGCATACACCCTTTAAATTCCAGCCCAACATCTCGCTTTGTCCAGTAGAACCCTGAACCTTGAGGATTTCTCAGGAGGATCTACACGTAGACCACTGACCTTGTTGCTTGGATTACCAAACTTCCTGGAATGGGGACACGAGTTCATCGTCCAACTCGACCGACTAATCCTTTCATCCCAACAGAAAATCGAAGCCAGGAAGTCCTCAGAGGTTCACACTACTCTTTCAAATCAATGTTCTCTGTGGCTTAACTGAAGACAGCTACAAACGCTCTGGACCTGGAGACCTTCAGCTGGAGGCCACTGCCAGAAATAACCCTGTATCTCCTCTACCATTACAATAATATTCAGGCACACTTGCCGTTTCCATAGTAACAGCTTATCTACAGTATAGTAAACACTCCATTTAAGAAAATAATAATTATCGACGAAACTGTCAAAATAAATTGTTGGTGTTACGCTAAAGCGCATTCAACTGACGACCTGTTCGACATGCAAATATAATGGAACGTAGCGCAGCTGTGATTGCGTCACCCCGTCCTCCTGGCCTGGGGTACAAGAGATTTATAGCCACCACTTCTGCTGCTTCTGCTACACAGAGGAACAGTAATTAACGCAGGACTCGGTGACGGGATGACTCGTGATGACGGGATGACTCGTGATGACGTCATGACTCGTGATGACGTGGTGAAGGAGAAACGGAAGAAGGTTCCAGTGATACCGTTACACCGCTGCTGCATTATGATTCATGATTGTGTAACACACACGGCTCTCTCAGTCAGTGTTTGCTAAATATAAAGCATTCATTCATTCATTCATTCATTCATTCATTCATTCAACTTCTTTCCCGCTTATTCCCTAATTTGGGGTCACAAGGGTCTGCTGGTGCTGATCCCAGCTCACATAACTAATACAAAAATATTCCAATAGTGTCTTCATTTACATCATTGTGTGTATGTGTGTGTGTGTGTGTGTTATGGGGAATGAACAGTGGAGATGTGTGTGTGCTGCAAATCTGCAAGCCCCCCCTCCACATTTACACCTTTTCTTTTTTTAAGTTATTCACATTGTGTTTATCCATCCAACCATCTATCCATCCATCCAACCAACCAACCATCCAGCCATCCATCCATCCATCCATCCATCCAGCCATCCATCCAGCCATCCATCCATCCATCCAAACTTTTCCAGTCTAAAACATTTCTAGAACAAACAACAAAAAGCTTGGGTTCGAAAAAAAAATTTATACGACAGCGCTAACTGCATGAGCAGTTTCTTGCGTCCATGTCCATCCCCATCCTAACCCCACCCCACCCCCTCCTACCCCCTCCTCTCATCTCCTAAGAGAAATTACAGTGTGTTAACGGAGAGTGTGTTTGGCACAGAAATCGATAAACACTCCAAACAGCCTCCGGTTAAGAGATGCACTTTATCACTTTAACTCCAATCTGAAAGGAACGTTTTTCTTCAAGTGACTATGCGCCACACTGTGCTCAAAGGTTTGTGCACCCCCAACCAGCCAATGTCTGTATTCCTGTAAATGAAGCCCTGTTCCAGTATGAATTCCTCTGATCTCCATGAATACATGCTGTGTTCTGGTTGGAGTGAAAGAACTTAAATGTCCTGGACAGAGTCCCGGCTCTGTCTCAACCGGAACTGGAACCCATTCTCGTCCCCGCCTCGGGTTAAAGCAGTCATCATGCTCCACTGTCTAGTGAAAAGCCTTCCTACAAGACTGGAGGACATTATAACAACAAAGCAGGACTAAATCTGGAAAGGGATTTTCAGCAGATAAGTGTGTGTGTGTGTGTGTGTAGGTTAGGTGTGATTCCACCCTGGAAGCATGCGGAGTCCATGCTCAGACTAGACGTCAGTACTCAATCACTAGACAACAGCCAGATGTGACATGACAGACATTAACATTGATTTCTTTCTGGGCCTGTAAATAAAGATGGAGTGGTTGTGAGGAAGAGGAGGAAGAGGAAGAGGAGGAGGGTGGAGATGTCATCGGATTCTTCGAGTCGCTGATTATGTCAACATGTCCTAGTGACATTAAGCATTTCCCAAATTTTCCTAAAATATTTAGCGATTCTTTCTGTGCAGAGTTTGCACGTTCTATCCGCGCTTGACTGAGTTTCCTCCTGGTACTCTGGGAGTTTCCTTCTCCATTTATTCGTTCATTTAGAGTCACAGGGGTCTGCTGGTGCCTATTCCAGCGCATACAGGGCAAGAGCCAGTGGTACACCCTGGACGGATGCCAGTCCATCACAGGGCCACACATAGATGAACACACACACACACACACACTCCTATTGGCAAATTAGAATCACTAATTAATCCAACGTATGTGTTTTTGGACTGGGGGAGGAAACCAGAGTACCCAGAGAAAACCCAAGCAAGTGCGGAAGAGCACAAAACAACCCTCTGCCCAGGGAATAGAACCTAGGACCTTCTTGATGTGAGGCAAAAATGCTAACTGCTATGCCACCATTTTGATTTCTTAAAAGCGTCCAAATGTCTATATAACATTCTTACGACATTTTAACGCAAGTTTTTAACGTAAGGCTGTTATAATTATTCAATGATTGGATGAACGCACGTATTTCACGTAAACATTTTAAAGACGTTTATTGAATCAGACAGCAATTATTGCACACGACAGGAAGCTGTAAGACCTGCAGCAGCATCCTACTTTCAAACACAGTAAGTGAGCAGAGCAGAAGGAATCCAAGGGTCTTGGGTTCGATTCCCGGGATCTTTCTCTCTGGAGTTTGCATGTTCTCCCTGAACTTGCACGAGTTTCATCTGGGTACTCCGGTTTCCTCCCACAGTTCAAAAACCTACATTAGGTTGATTGCTGATTCTAAATTTCCCATAAGAGTGAGTGAGTGAGTGTGTGTGTGTGTGTGTGGTTCGTCCATGTGTAGCCCTGCGATGGACTGGCGACCTATCCAGAGTGTACCCTTGCCTCTCACCCTATGTGCACTGAGATAGACTCCAGTAAAACCCCCGAATTAGCTAATAAGCGAAGAAGTTGAATGAATGAATGAATGAATGAATGAATGAATGAATGAATGAATGAATGCTTTTTTTTTCATTGCTTTAAAATGTGCATTAGGATTATTCCATTTCCAGAGATGAATGAATGAAATAATAAATATTTCTCTGTTTTATATAACTAAATATTTAAGAACTTTGCACAGGGGTCCTGTAGTCACAGCTTGATGGTGCTGAGAATTGAACCCATGACATTCTGATCAGCAATCAGTACTCAACCAACTACTGAGCTACCACTTAAGGGTTTTTTTAAGGGTGCCCTCACTCTTGGTTTATTGTCTGTATATAAAGTTAATGATGGACATTTGTTTCAATCCCACAGCGAACAGGAACACCAGATGGATGGGGGTGGGGGCGGGGGGGGGGGGTGTTACCCGGCCTCACCTCATTCCTGTCCTGTAGACATTCCAGCACCGCCAGGTTGTTGCTCCAGGTGTGTATGGGACACAGGCGGTTCACATCATCCCGGCAGGCCTCCTCCTCTGCCAGCTTCCAGCTGAGCGCTCTCCTCGCCTGAGACACCGCCGCCGCCGGACCACCAATATTCACCGCTCCAAGCTTCGGCTGTCTGTTTACAGGCAACACCCCCACCGGAGGAGGAGGAGGAGGATGAAGGTTACCATTAAATACGGGTTTTAACGCCGCAGACACGCAGAAGCTCTGGAACGCGATGAACAGTAAGAGAAGCCGAGCGGCTCTGCTATCCGCCGCCATCTTTCTCTCACAGCCACAGCGCAGCTGCGCGACTTTAAAAAGCGGCCCGTGCTCGCGGCTGTGATTCAAACACATACAAAGGGCACTAGATAGGGCATAACGGTCCAGACTGTTCACGGCTGACGTAGTGCACTTCTTCAATACATCTAAGTGTATTTGGAATTTTTCCACAGGAGACTGTAAGAACTTCTCCAGAATAATTCCCTCCACCTGATTCGTCTGTTCGTTTCTTAAGTATTTATTATGGAACCCTAAAGACCATCGTTTTCCCACGTGACTATTATAGCATTATTATTCATTCATTCATTCATTCATTCATGTTCTCATCCGCTTATTCCCTAATTCTGGATTACGGGGGTCTACTGGAGCCTTACCCAGTGGACATAGAGCGAAAGGGAGGGGTACACCCTGGACAGGTCGCCAGTCCATTGCAGGGCCACACACGCGTACACACACACCTAAGGACAATATAGAATGAACAATCAACCTAATGTACATGTTTTTGGACGGTGGGAGGAAACCGGAGTACCCAAAGGAAAACCACGCAAGCGTGTGGAGAACATGCAAACTCTGCACAGAAACACCCCCAACCCGAGAATCAAACTCGGGACCTTCTTGTTGTGAGGCGACCGTGTTAACCACTGCACCGTCTGGTCCTCCTGGGACCTCCTTCCCAGTCCTTCAGAATTCAGTTATATAATAATAATTACATAATTTCCATTTATAATAACATAATAAAGGTGCAAGTAGAGAGACAGACAGCATGTCAGAGAGGAAGAGAGAGAGACAGACAGGCAGACAGCATGTCAGAGAGGAAGAGAGAGACAAACAGACAGACAGACAGACAGCATGTCAGAGAGGAAGAGAGACAGACAGACAGCATGTCAGAGAGGAAGAGAGAAGCAGACAGCATGTCAGAGAGGAAGAGAGACAGACATGATGTCAGAGAGGAAGAGAGACAGACATGATGTCCGAGAGGAAGAGAGAGACAGACAGACAGCATGTCAGAGAGGAAGAGAGAGAGAGACAGACAGGCAGACAGCATGTCAGAGAGGAAGAGAGAGACAGACAGGCAGACAGCATGTCAGAGAGGAAGAGACAGACAGACAGACAACATGTCAAAGAGGAAAA
>JAOTRA010000029.1:17426595-17438463 GCA_026260255.1 Pseudolaguvia tuberculata
AATAGGATCTAAAAGTATTACTCGTTATTACTGTTTACTAATAAATATATGAAATATATTTATTTAAGATTTTTTATTGCTTTATTGTCGTGTTTGCATGTCGCCTCAAACGACTCATGCGTAAATGAGCTTTATAAAAATCTGTTCTATTAAAATAAGTTACCACTAGATGTTCCAGCATTTTTATAACACTGGGCTACCACTTCCCCTAAACATTTGCTGAAAAAAACCATGATTTTTATAAGGAGAATGAATAGCGTTTTCATGTATCTATCGTCTATCTATGTATCCATTTATTCATCCATTCATCTGTCTGTTCATCCATCTCACTGATGACTCACAGAGACTCTTACTCCGGAAAAGGGATTATAATAAACTGGAAGGAGTGTGTTCATATAAACCCCATAATTCAAACCACTTTCCACCAGTAAACAATCCACACCTACTGTTTATCTAAATACTTTTGATTTCGTTATCTCTCTCTTTTTCCCGCCACCGCCGAGATAACCACTGAGTCACGCTGTTGTCACATGCTCCAGTTTTTATGAGATTTATGTAAGAGATTTATGCAGTGGCCCATGGATTTCTACAGACTTGTAAAGAATAAATATCAGCGGATTAGTGTGTGTGTGTAAGAGAGAGAGAGAGAGAGAGAGAGAGAGAGAGAGAGAGAGATTGAGATTTAACAGCTGTAACGTTCTCTTTCCGCAGAAGTGAGAGCTGAGCTCTTCTCCCCCGAAACCAAAAGCCAAAACTCCGACCGGACCATGGACCTAGGACTGGCTGAAGACCATTTCTCACGGCCTGTGGTAAATTTGTGTTTGTGTGTGGTTGTTTGTCTAGGTGTGGCCCTGAGATGGACTAGTAACCTGTCCAGGTTTGTATAGTGCTTGGTGTCTGCCAAATCACAGAGATTTCAATACTTTTTCTGGGGCCATTATAATCTTAGCTCGTACTTTTAATCGGATTAATGTCTGAATGTAAAATCATTTGGAAAGGATTTCTTTGGCTCCATGAACCTCATGTTGATCATCTGAGCCTTATCAATTCTCCCTATTGTTCTGCTGTACTGCCTGTGTAAGGAAAACGAGGTAGAACAGGATTCAGCTGGGGTTATTTCATTAAGCATAACGTCACTGAGCCTACCACCAATTAAAGTCACATTTATTAATTGGGTTATATATGTACTTGATTTATATGTAAAATGTCCAACCAATGAGATTGATTAATGGTTCGTTAAAAATGGTAAACGGTTGTAAATTATATTTTTTCTTCAATTAAATAATATTGACATGTGAGAAATGTATCCGTATCATCCGATCTCTCTTTTAGGGCTCTTTTGTAGCATCAGACATCGAGCAGCTAAAACAAGCGATCGAGGAGTGCAAGAAACTGATCTTGGAGCTGCCGGAACATTCCGAGAGACAGAAGGACACTGTGACCAAACTCATTCACCTTCGCCTCAAACTCCAGGAACTGAAAGTGTGTCGCAGTCTGTTTCCATTAAATCAAACCCTTTTTTAATATTTTTTATTTTTATAGTGTCCGAACTGATATTTGTGTTATGTTAGGATCCGGAGGAAGATGAGCCGAACCTGCGTGTCCTGCTAGAACATCGTTTCTCTAAGGAGAAGAGCAAAAGCGTCAAGCAGACGTGTGACAAGTGCAGCACCATTATCTGGGGTCTCATTCAGACCTGGTACACGTGCACAGGTCAGATTTTTTTTTTTATACAGATAGATAAACTTCTGTCTTTTAACAAACCTTACCATGTGTAATTATCCCACTGGGAGCCTATCCCTCCCAGTCCACATAGAGCAAGAGACAGGTATACACCCTGGACAGGTCGCCAAGTCCATTGCAGGGCCACACACAGACGAACAACCACACACACTCGCACTCACTCCTATGGGCATTTAAGCATCACCAATCAATCTACTGTACATGTTTTTGGACTGTGGGACAAAACCCGGAGAAAACCCACGCAATTGCAGGGAGATCTTGCAAACTCTGCATAGAAAGGGATCCAGGGATCAAACTCGGGACTTTCTTGTTGTGAGGGGGTCGTGCTAACCACTACACCACTAGTTATTACTAGTTATTAACTTTGACCTTCACAATCTTTAAACTGTCTACACAATTTGCTCTTAAGTGATATTTTAATCTTAGAACTTTAGATTAATGGAAATAAAATTATTATAAATTTTTGCAGTGCATCTATTTTGGTAGTATGTTTGGTCAAAACTTCTGCTCGCGTCCCTTCGCCGCAGGCTGTTACTACCGCTGCCACAGCAAGTGCATGAATCTTATCACAAAGCCCTGTGTAAGGTCCAAAGTGAGTCACCAGTCGGAGTACGAACTGAACATCTGCCCAGAGATCGGCTTGGACAAACAGGATTACAGATGTGCCGAGTGCCGGGCCCAGATCTCGCTCAGTGAGTGTACAGTAATATGTTTCAGAGACCAATCGAATCGTAATACTACTACGTAAAGATTGTTAGTGCTACGTTGAGTCATATTTTGGTCAGACCGTCATCCTGAAAGTTAACCCGCCTAAAATGTTTGCCGGCTGTTATCCTGTAGGGGGCGTGCCGAGCGAGGCCAGGCAGTGTGACTATACGGGACAGTATTACTGCAGCAGCTGCCACTGGAACGACACAGCCATCATTCCTGCACGTGTCATTCACAACTGGGAGTTTGAGTCCAAAAAGGTAACATAGAGCGGCACCTGCGCAGCACCTACATCCAAAATCGCTAAAATATTTCCCTACTATATAGTATGTGAACGAATGAATGAATGAATGAATGAATGAATGAATGAATGAATGAGGCAAGTTTTTGAATTTGAACAAATCTAATGATATGCACTAATAATAATGAATAATATTGCTGTATGCAGGTGTGCCGATCATCCATGCGCTATCTGGCTCTTATGGTCTCCCGTCCTGTACTGAAGCTGAAGGAGATAAACCCACTGCTCTTTAACTTTGTAGAGGAGCTGGTGGAAATCAGGGTGAGATTTCAGTCACTGATATGCCGTATTCTTTTTTTTTTTTTTTTTTTTTCCTTCAATAAAAACTATGAATACATTTTAGATGTTGTTATTATTATTATTATTATTATTTTTTTTTACTCTGTTTGATTTTTTTCTTTTTGACTTATAGAAGCTACGTCAAGATATATTACTAATGAAGCCCTACTTTATCACCTGTAAAGAGGCCATGGAAGCCAGACTGCTGCTACAGGTACGAGGTTTTAGGATGAAACATCCGGCTGTAGTTACTGTGGCAGGATTCTTTTAAGCATTCGAAAAAGTGTCCCTCTGATAACGAGGTCGTCTCTTCTGTGGGATCATGGGACAGTAAAATGGCCATCGTATTCATTCGTCAAAATCCAGACGGGATTCATTGATCATCCTGGAACTTTTCATATATTTTAAATTGCATTTTAAGGATTCAGCCATACTCCTCGCATCGCGTACACAGTTTCACACACTATCATCCGGTGCGATTTTAAACCTGAAGTACAAAGAAAATGAAAGGATTTTAAGTGCGTATTATACCAAACAATACGGTAAATATAATCTGGTAGTATGTGCTTTTTGGGTGGAGCGCTAATGCAACTGTTTAAAGTAAAGATCTCCTAAAGGCATATATCTTTCCTGTTTTAGCTTCAGGATCGACAGCACTTTGTGGAGAACGACGACATGTACAGTCTCCAGGATCTGATCGATACTTCCAGCGGCCGACTCAGCTGCTCTCTGACTGAGATTCACACCACCTTTGCCAAGCACATTAAACTCGATTGTGAGGTTAGACTGTGTATGCCTGTGATCCCACCATCAGACGGTGGACAGAACACTGGCAAATAATAAATAAAAAAAAAGAATAAATGATTTTTGTAAATGTTTTAATTGACTTATTAGCTTGGAGTGAACGTGATTGTTACGGCCAGCAGTCCGTCTCATGGCTTTTATTGCGCTCTTCATTTCAGAGATGCCAAGCCAAAGGTTTCGTGTGTGAGTTGTGTAAGGAGGGGGATATTCTCTTCCCGTTCGACAGCCACACCTCAGTGTGCAACGACTGCTCTGCTGTTTTCCACAGGTCAGAGGAACAACCGGTTGGGAAAGTGAGCAAGAGGGAGAGAGGGGGAGAGAGAGAGAGAGAGTGAGAGAGAGAGAGTAATAGAAAGATGATTGATAGATGGATGAACGGATACCATATATAGATGGACAGAGGAATAAGGGGTAATAGAAAGAGAGAATTTATGGCTAGATGGATAGATGGGCAGACAGATGGATAAATGGATACAGTAGATGGATGGACGGACGGACAGACAGACAGATAAATGGATAGCTGGAAAGACGGATGGACGGATAGATTGATAGACAGAGAGAGACAGAAAAGTATAAGAAAACATGATTAAAAAAAAAAACCTAATTGTGATATATATATACGAAAGAAGTCGTTTTTACTTCCTGTTTCTCATCAGGGACTGTTACTATGACAACTCTACCACATGTCCCCGGTGCGCCCGGATGAGCGAGCGGAAGCAGGAGGAGCTGGCGGAACTGTAGTGACGGTTTCCTGGGACGCCTGCGGGTGCTAATGGACTTTCACTGTGACTCGAGACTGTTGTTGTGAGCATGCTTTTATTACCGCCACATTCCTGATGTTACTGTATGGTTCTGTCTATCCGCTGGTTCTTTTTCGCCTGCGCTTTTTCCTGTAATTATGGTAATTCTGTAACACTACTATAGAGAACACTATAGAGACGGGACGGGATACCGATGGAGATTCAGGGTGGAACGTTAACGGTTAACACACCCTGGAATACAGACGCACTACCAGGTCTCAGTGTTATACAATGAAATCATTTCGGGGGGGTTTCATTCTCTCTTTCTCTCTCAGCTGTGTGTGTAGGGTTGTTCATCTATGTGTGGCCCTGCGATGGACTGGCGATCTGTCCAGGGTGTACCCCGGCCTCTCGACCCTGAATTAGGGAATAAGCAAGTTAAAAGACGAATGAATGAACCCAACGCTTTATTTTGGTGTGATGGTGACCAATGTGAAGCTCTATTACTCTCTCTCTCTCTCTTTCACGCACTTCTCGATCTGTCTGTGTCTCTCTCTGTCTCTTGTCTTTTCCGCTCTCCCAGACTAACGAAGCAACGAATGTCTCACTGAGACAGAGATCTATACAAAAAACGTCTAAAAGTGTGAAAGCTGTTAAAAACTAATTATTACACAAAATAATATATTCCTCTAATTATTAATGTTATGTCGCAGGGTCCTGATGGGGTGGGCGGGGCTGGGGCAAAATATGGCCAGTGTCGAACAAAATACACTCACGTTCTTGGGTGTAATCGGATACGGATGAAATGGAGGAGCAGATATAGAGGTGTGTGTGTGTGTGTGTGTGTGTGTGTGTGTGTGTGTGTGTCAGTGTCGGGGCGGAAGGCTTCATACACACACTTTAATATTTGTTTTAAAATATTATGGAATTTGCTGTGTTATGTTTCAGCATGTCAGTGGAGGAGGTTTTTATTATTTTGTGCCGATGTTACAGACGTGGTGAAGATTTGTGAAGTTATTCCTGTGATGCGAGTAAAAATACATTATGTCGTCTGATTTTGTATTGCTGATGTTTCTGCTCAAAAAAATGTTATATGGTAAAAAAAATTGTTTTAGGATTTATTCAAGTTTAAAATCAAGGTCTCCTGCGATAGACTGGAGACCTGTCCAGGGTGTACCCCTGCCTCTCGCCCTATGTGCGCTGGGATAGACTCCAGCAGACCCCAGTGACCCGGAATTAGGGAATAAGAAGCGGGTAAGATGATGAATGAATGAATGAATGAATGAACGAAATTGCTGAGAATTAAGTGAGTAAAAAATAATTTTACGTAGCCGTTTTTACAGACTGCTGAAGAGTGAGACAGGCCATATATTACTTTAAAAACTTCTCCTTAATTGTTTAAAGAACCAAAAGAAAAAGAGACTTGAACAATATTTTTATTACCTGAATATTATACAAATAATTTTTTGATTGAATTAAATTTTTTTATTTTAGGCCGTGCGGTGTTGTAGTGGTTAGTGCAATGGCATCACAACAGGAAGGTCACAGGTTTGAATCTATGCGGAGTTTGCATGTTCTCCCCTCACTTAAGTGGGTTTCCTCTGGGTACTCTGGTTTCCTCCAAAAACACGTATGTTCGGTTGATTGGTGATTCTAAATGGTCTGTGTGTGTCTCTGTGTGTCTGTGTCCCTAAGATGGACTGGCTTAGTTTTTCACACACGTTAAATTCCCATTTTTGTCCATGAAGAAATTTAAAACATTTTTTTTTTAAATTTTCTTTTAAGAATCACATTAAATTAGAGACGAGTTTATGTTTACAAGCTTTTAGAACAAGAAACAGTTCTAAAAGTTATTATTATTTCATTATGATATAATGCAAATGTATTTAATCTGTTTTATGTGTAAATACGTCACAGTAAAAAGTTCTTACCCAAACCACGTGGGAATATCTGTACGGTTTTGACTTATATAATATACAGCGCTGGTGAGCGAATAAAATAAAAAATGCTAATAAATATACATCGTTAACTAAATATATAAATGTAATAAATAATTTAAAACGAGTTATAAATAAAGTGCGTTATGAATGACACAAAACTTTAATAAAAACGTACAAAATAATGTTTGCTTTAAATTTTTCTACAGTAGTTAAGCGAATTAATGGTGACGTAATGATCACGTGACCAAACCGGTATTTAAATCGCTTTTGCTTTTTAAAAGTCGATTGGTGTCTCTCTATTTGCCTGTAAATAAATATGATTAAATAAATAATGCTCATACATTTATTGTTTATTATATATAACTCGTTTTAAAATACTATTTATAATCTTCATAATATTTTAATCATTTGTAGTTGTAATGTAGTGCGTCGAGGTTTGTGCACGAGTTGAACTATGGACTTCTGATCAGGCAGTACTGGGTCACCCCGCTCAGGCCGTATCAGTTGCTTTTTACTTTCTGTTCAGTTTCCTCGTTAGTTTTGAGGAAACTTTTAAAGTTGTGTGTAAAATGAGTCGGATGTTCCGATGGATGTGTGCAAACTGGCGTAAGTCCGAATGGGCGAGTTGGAGGAGAGGAAACGGCCTGTTTAACCTTCCCACAGCGTTAAAGTTCACAGTAAGCAGTTTGGGTTTGTTTTTGTTTTCGTTTGGCTCCGCCCACTTTTCAAATTGTACAACATTTTCTATAATAAATAAGACATTAATGAATTAATTAGCAATAAACGCTCATCGTTTATTTATGTACAGTCACTCTGTTGATCCCATTGGGATTCTGTAACGTTGCTGTTGATATAAACAGCATGTAAACAGGATATAAAATATTGATTTTGATGACGTAAACAGGTGTCGTTATTAAAGTTTATTTCTAAACAGAAATTTTCATTGAATCGAGCGAAATTCATCAAATTGCGACCGAATGAATTGTTGCTGTCACAATCACGTGTTTTCTCCAGCAAACCACCGAAAGGTTTCATTATTTCATATTATTATTATTCTAATTCTGTAATATTAGGAATCAGTATAAATAGAAAAATCTGAAACGTTTTCTTGTCTTGATCTCCACAGGGTTCGACAAGTTCTTTCCAAAGAGATCCGGAACAGAACCTGGAGGTAAAATCAAACTATATAAATGGTGATTGATATTTTGCTATAAGATGATAATCTATCATCATCATCATCATCATCATCATCAAAGTCATCATCATCATTTCATTCATTCATTCAATCACCAACCTAATGTACATGTGTTTTGGACTGTTGGAAAAAAACGGGAGTACCTGGAGAAAACCCATACAAGCGTGGGGAGAATATGCAAACTAGGCATAGAAAGACTGTGGATCGAAACTGGGACCTTCTTGTTGCTAACCACCGTGCCGTCCACTTCTATCAACATGATCATTTTATTTAGTTTCTATGGTAACATCAGGAAACCATGTGATCAGCTCCACAATGTGGGCAGTTTTTATTGTTTTAAGAGGTTTTTTTAATCTGGCGAGAATGAAATGACTGAATTTGTTAAAATAATCACCTGTCGTGTTCTAGCAGTGACTCGGCTTCATCACAGCATCCTGTCGTCGATTATGTCCTTACAACCGCGTGCTGACAAATGCGTTATTTCTTTGTGTCTTAAAAAGGTTAAAGTGTTTTGGATTTTTACTCTGCAGAGAATACCAGTGACCCAAAATCTCAGAGGACTGGATCCGGAACCGGCGATGGGAAGAAGAAGGAGGACAACAGTCGCTGGTCACAATTTTTACCAGTAAATATTCCTCTTTTTTAAATCACGTTTAACATTTAGATTCACACTAGTCTTTAAAAAATAAAAATGGACGGTAATACGTTTGCTCTGATTTTATAGGAATAAAAGGAACAAAAGTTCTTGTCACTTTCATTACTACAAAAATAACTATAGCGATGAGTATGAGTTTATAAGGCTAATGGGTTACTTGATGTTGAAAGAGAGAGAGAGAGAGAGAGAGAGAGAGAATGAAAGAGAAAAAGAGAGAGAGAAGGCAGAGAGACAGAAACAGAGAACAGAGGGAGCTCACAGTCTCACCAAACTTCTTGTCTCTTAATATTTTTCCAGCATCTGCTAAATTGTCAATCTTTATGATTCTATAACAGAAGGGCGTCCCGTGGGACGAGAAGCCTTTCTGGAATGTTCTCTTTGCTGCTGCTGGGATTCTGGTCACAATTCTGTATTTATACTTCCGTGATCGTGGACAAGAGATTTCCTGGAGGGATTTCGTAAACTACTATCTCGCTCGAGACCTGGTAGGAGACGAATTCTACCAATAATCAAAGCCAGTATTCATTCATTCATTCATTCATTCATTCATTCATTCATTCATTCATTTTCTTACCCTCATATTTCCTAATTTGGGGTCACTGCACATAGTGCGAGAGGCAAGGGTACAACCTGAACAGGTCACCAGGCCATTGCAGGGTACACATTGACAAACAATCTCACACACACACACACACACACACACACACACCAATGTTAACGTGTGAGCTACCACTCTCAAGCTTTTAGTGCTGAAGTAAAGCTATATATTAATATATATAAGCTGTATATTCCTGTATTGTATTTTTTTTTTAATCTACTTCTTTCTACCAGTCTAGGGTGCCAATAATTTTGTACATAAAGTGTAATTCTTCAGCAGAATTATTTCCCCTGAATATGAATGAATGAATAACTGATTGATGTTCTGTGCAGGTGGAGAGACTGGAGGTGGTTAATAAGCAGTACGTCAGAGTGATTCCTGCTCGCAACGTCATCTCAACACGATCGGTGAGTCAGTCACAGCTTTACTACTTACGCTGCCAAAAGTTTGTGGACACCTAACCGTCGCATCCCTTCCAACATGTTGCTGCCATTTTACTTTCTTTGTCTTTCCCTTTAATTTCGAGACACAAACGCTTTAATGTAGACAAATGAGGACGTATCGAACATTCACGCTACAAATTTTAGCAAAAGAGTCATGTGGTTATTTAATAATTCAGACAACCTTAGTTGCATATTTACGATATCTAGCGTTTAAATATAAACTACAATGAATCCGCAGAGTTATGTTTGGTTCAACATCGGCACCGTGGATACGTTTGAGAGGAATCTGGAGCAAGCAGAACGAGAGTTGGGTTTGGAGGAGTCCCAGAAGCTACCAGTGCTGTACAGCACAGAGAGAGATTGGTGAGGCTAGTACCATTCACTCATTCATCTGCTAACCCGCTTGTTCCCTTATTCACTTATTCACCTCCTCTGTTCATCCAGGTCGATGATGGCGTATTTACTCCCAGTCGTGGCTCTGATTGGTTTACTCGCCTTGAGCTCGAGGCAGTGGAGGCCTAAAGGATGGAGACGGAGGAGAAAGGGAAACAATATCTTTAGAATGACCGAGTCCAAAGCCAAGATGATCCGAGACGCCGGTAACGTCAGGCTGAAGGATGTTGCTGGCTGCGAAGAGGCCAAACTGGAGATTTTGGAGTTTGTCAGCTTCCTGAAGAAGCCCAGACAATACCAGGAACTCGGTGCCAAAATCCCAAAGGTATGTGAAATAATAGCAATATAGCTAACTATGACGTTATTTGAAAACACTTCCATAGATAAATGATTTTTTTTAAAAACTCTTCAGGCTCCTCCGCTCCTGTAGAGGTCGCTGACGCACGCTTTGAGGAGATTAGATTTTCACTGTTTTTCTTGGTGTTTTTACAGGGTGCGGTGTTGTCCGGTCCACCCGGGACAGGAAAAACTCTGCTGGCCAAAGCGACCGCTGGTGAAGCTGGAGTTCCCTTCATTACAGTCAACGGTTCCGAGTTTCAGGAGATGTTTGTTGGTGTAGGAGCGGCTCGGGTGAGTGTCTGCTATGATCTGTTTACTAATAATAAAGACTTTTATTTAATTATTACCTCGATTCAGAGGGTAAATATCAAATTGGCTTACGTGGGGTTTCTCCGGGTACTCCAGTTTCCTCCCGCTGTACAAAAACATGTACATTAGGTTGATCGGTGATTCTAAACTACCCATGGGAGTGAAAATGTGTGTGCGGTTGTTTAACTATGGGAGGCCCTGCAATGGACTGGCGATCTGTCCAGGGTGTACCCCTGAATTTTGACCCAGGTGCATTGGGATGGGCTCCAGAAGAACCTTGGCACCCTGAATTAGGGAATAAACTGGTGAGAAGATGAATGGATGAACCCAACACTTTTTTGTCGGTGTGATCATGTGACTAAGTGAAGCTCACACTTTTTTGATCTCTATTCATTTCTATTTATTTCTCTCTCTCTCTCTCTCTCTCTCTCATGCCAGTTGATCTGTACTGATCTCTCTTCTCATTGCGATGTCTGTCGGAACCCTGTAGGTGAGGGACACCTTTGCTCTGGCCAGAAGACACGCCCCCTGTATCCTCTTCATCGATGAGATTGACGCTATGGGCAGGAAACGGGGCCGGGGGCACTTTGGTGGCCAGACTGAGCAGGAGAACACACTTAACCAACTGCTGGTGGAGATGGATGGTAGGTTTAAACCGATTAGTAATGTGTGGTGGCCTCTGCTGGCCAGAAGGTGAACTACAGATGAATGTATTTTAAAATTAACAGAAGGTTCTAGTAGTTATTTTCTTTTTTTATGATTTCTAAATGTTAGATTGTCAGTAGTAATAATTTAATGACTGTTTTTATTTCCTTACCAGGTTTTAATAGCAGCTCTAACATCCTGGTTCTGGCTGCCACCAACCGGCTGGATGTTTTAGATCCGGCGCTTTTGAGACCCGGACGGTTCGACAGACATATTTACATAGGTACCAGTTTTTCTCTTTCCTTCTTACCTGTTTTTTTTAGAAGCAGATACATTTCGTTGTATTCATTCATTCATTCATTCATTCATTCATCTTCTTAACCGCTTATTCCTGTTTATTACACATGTTTATTAGGCTGATTTTAGTGATTTTACATAGGTGTGTGTGTGTGGCCCTGTGATGGACTGGCAACCTGCCCGGGATGTACTTTTCCAGCTATTCGGCCTTTAAAGAGCTAGGATAGGGTCCCTGAATTGAGGATTAAGCGGATTTAGAAGATGAATAAATGAATAAATGAATGAATGAATGAATGAATGAATGAATAAACTGGCGCCGGGTTAGGATTTCACTGACCTTGTGTTTCTGAAACCAACGCTTTGCGTTCCATTTGTTTCTAAAGACTTTTGTCCTCTCCAGATACGCTCTTTGTGTGTGTGTGTGTGTGTGTGTGTGTGTGTGTGTGTGTGTGTGTGTGTGTGTGTGTGTGTGTGTGTGT
>JAOTRA010000029.1:17586326-17598371 GCA_026260255.1 Pseudolaguvia tuberculata
TAAGAACATCTAACACTGAAGATTGCATTTGTCTTATAGATGGGCTGAATTTAAACTTGTTTACATACATAGAACAAAAGAAATAAAGAAATTAGAATAAAAAGGCAAACATGTAAACCTATGCAGCTTGCAAAGATTTTCCCCCTATAGTTGCAACTTTGTTTTTCCACAGTTGACTTTTGCATGGGATTGGGTTATTTCCCTCCAAACCACTAAATGTCACCAAGTTTTCCATTCAGCAAATGATCCTCTAGATCTCCTATTTTTCTATGAGCTTTTTCCATATTTAAAAATGTGGCAAAATGATTCCACTTTCTTTATGTGATTTTCTAAATGGCCTGTTCATAATATTAAAACTATCTGCATGTAAATTTCTGTGACCGACTGGTAACCTGTCCAGGGTGTACCCACTGCCTTTCACTCTATGTGCGCTGGGATAGGCTCCAGTAGACACCCCCCCCCCACAGTTGTTTCTTGGTATTGCTGGGAATTGAACCTCAGTCTTTCTGGTATCAGTCCAATGCCTTAACCACCAAGCCACCACATTCCCTCTAGACCTGGTTACCTAGACAATTATGGGTCATTTTTGACAGACATCTTGCTTCAGCAGTTTAAACACAGGGAAAATAGAGAGAAATAAAAAAATAAAAATCAACAAAATTCACTTATATAAATAAAACTAAGAAAATTTCATTCATTTGGCGCTATGGACGCTATGGGACATTTTGAATAATCAGCCTAAAATCCATGTTTTGGACTATAATAGAAAATCGGATTAACCGGAGTAAACACACAAAAGCACTGGAATAACATGCAAACTCCACACAAGAAGGCCCCTGCACGAGAATCCGACAAGGAGCTCCTTGCTGTCAGCCAACAATGCAAACCTCCAAACTACTGTGAGGCCCAATTAAATAATTAATTAATTAATTTACTTTCTTTGTGTTTGTTGTTTGTGTGTGTTGCCAAAACACAGTGAAACTTCTTGTACTCTGAAGCTACAGTGTGGAAAATATAAAATCTTTAACCTTTTAAACGTGTGTTTAACTGAAAAACAATTTTAGTTATTACTAATCAAAACCTTATTTGATTAAACTAAAATCCCAGCCATTTCTTTAACAATCTGGGAGCAAACTGACTCAGAGTGTAGAAGTCCCAGACTCTGAGTCACATGGTAAATCTTCCACTATGACAAATCTACCTGCTAAAGCAGCTGTTTGGAAATCCAGCTTGGAAATTTTTATGCATTAAACACACTGGGACACTGTCATTATGTAGTCAGTGAGATCGAAGTTTCCTGTAACATCTTTCATGTCTCAATTCTTTGTGTACTCTTCATGCTGAAAGAAAACAATCAGTTACAAAGTCATAATGAATCACTTGTCCGCAAACCTCTGGCGGTAGTCACAAATCAGAGAAGTCTCTGAGTTACAATTAACGACAAAAATCTGTAGAAAATGCTAAAGAAATTACAAGATTTGGGGGTTAAATCTACATTGATTTGGCAGTCATTCTGAATATTGGTTATCTGTTGTAAAAACAGATGTTCTTGGTGTGTGTTTTTATGAAAAACAGATCAGTCAAACCTTGAAATCTTCGTCAGCAGTCTATGTTTTGTTTAAGATGTTTTCCTTTGAGAACTCAGATAAACTGAGTATTCCCAGAGTTTGCACAACATCAATGATACTTTTAAAGAATTAAAGCAAGTCAATGTTACCTATGGCTGTATTTCATATTTAAAGTTTGATTTCTATACATAACGATTCTGTTACTGTTTTTTTTCTAAAGCAATAGTTCACCTACTTAAAGTTGCTCATCACACATACACTGAACCATGCCTCTCATATGGGTCAATTCGACACACCATATCTCACAAAAGACATGCATCAGTGAACTTTACTTGGCTGTGTAAACATCTGAGCTTAAAACAGATGTTCAAGTATTTGATGTCAAGATGAATGTTAACATACTCATTCATTCATTCATTCTTCCTATGTCCACGATGGGGGTGCTTAAGTAGTACGCAGTGTCCTCTCCGGGTCCAAAATGGTGCTAAACGTTTAATATAATTCCGGCTAACACAGTTTATGGACACTGTAGACAATGGTGTTCATGCGTCCGACTGCCAGACCGTACTGGAAAATCTGAACTGCTCGATGTACTCCACAACCTCGGCTTGCTGCGAGGACAAGGCCCTCAGACCACAGTGTCGCCTCATGCTGGGGGTTGGGAGAGGCGTCATCAAAAGTGGTACATGAGGAAACAGAAGCGCGGAAAGAGGGCGGGTGTCTGTGCTAAGCTCAAAATAAACACTAGCCAAACGGCTCTCCCCTCCATCACACTGGCTAACATTTGCTCCATGGATAATAAACTGTACTACATCAGACTCCAGCGTACTACACTACTTCAGTTTAGTGACTGTTGTGTTTACATTTTTACAAAGACATGACTTAGTGACAGAGTTCTAGACACTGTCATTGAGCTACCAGGGCTAACCTAGTTTTGTGTTTTGTCATGTGGTGTCATGTGTGTTTACATCAACACGGAATGGAACACGACCCAAACAGAAGCCATAGATGACTGCAAAGGTGCATGCACTGCTTAAGTCCAGTGACTCCACCTTCAGAGTTGTGGCTTTAAAAACAACTAGAGCCGAGCTGGCTTGTGCCATCAGAGAGGCAAAGCGTGTGCATACTCAGAGAATCCATGGTCATTTTCATTTGGCAGGGCATCCAGTCCATCACTAACTACAGGACTACACACCCGCCAGTAACAGTGATGCCTCCCTTCCAGATGCACAGTTTGAGGCACTTAATGGTGTCTCAGAGCGATAGACGATCCCTCCTCCTACTGACAAAACCTTTGTCTCACCACAACCAATGTGAGGCAAGCGCTACATGAAGTGAACCCATAAAAAACTGCTGGACCAGACAACATTCCTGGTAGAATCCTCAGGGAGTGTGCAGATCAGCTGACGTATGTCTTTACAAATATCATTGACATCCTGAGCAGCACTGTCATTTCACCCTGCCTAAAAACCACCACAATCTACAGTATCCTGTCTCAATGACTATCGTCCCACTCACTTCCATCATCATGAAGTGCTTCGAGAGGCTTGTCATAAGGCACATAAAGAACCTATTGCCACCATCACTGGACTCACTGCAGTTTGCTTATTGTCCCAACCGCTCCACAGACAATGCCATTACCACCACCCTTCACCTTACACTATCACAACTATAAAATAAAGACACTTATGTACAAATGCTGTTCATTGACTTCAGTTTAGCATTCAACACTATCATCATTCAGCAGCTAATTCAGAAGCTGAGCACATAAACACCTCCCTCTGCAACTGAATCCTGGATTTTCTGACTGGGAGACCTCAGTCTGTCCGGATCGGGAACAACACCTCCAGTACCAGCACACTGAACACAGGAGCTCCACAGGGCTGTGCACTCAGTCCACTGCTGTTCACCTTACTGACTAACAACTGTGCAGCAATGCACAGCTCAAAAAAAAATCAAATTTGCTGATGACATGACCGTAGTGGGTCTAATCAGCAAGAATGATGCGTCTGCTTACAGAGAGGAAGTAAAACAATTACCAACTTGGTACAGAGCCAACAACCTGTCTCTTAACATGGAGAAGAAGAAATAGATGGTTGTTGACTTTAGGAGATCACAGTGTGATCACTTGCAATCCGTCGATGTTAAGAGAAGAGTGGAGATCGTCAAGAGCACCAAATTCCTTGTTGTTCACCTGGCGGAGAACCTCAGCTGATCACTCAAGATTAACTCCATCACCAAGAAAGCCCAACAGTGTCTCTACTTTCTGAGGAAGATGAGGAGAGCACCCCTCATCCTCATCATGTTCTATAGTGGGATTATAGAGAGCATCTTGTGTAGTTGCATCATTTCTTGGTTTGGGAATTGCAACATCATGGAATGCAAGTCCCTGCAGAGGATAGTGAGGACAGCTGATAAAATCATCTGAGTCAATCTTTGTCTTCGTCAATCTATCACAGACATCGACACCACACGCTGCATGCGCAAGGCACACAGCATTGTGGATGACAAGACACACCCCTCACACACACTGTTCTCCCTCTCCTGCTTTCTGGGAAAATGTTCCGGAGCATTCAGGCCCTTACAACCAGACTTTACAACAGTTTCTTCCCTCACGCCACCAGACTCCTCAACATAGAGAGGAGTGTGGAGTCGATAGACATACAAACACACACTCATACTTACACACACGGACTACCGCCTGCACTGTTCACTTTATCAAAATGATCACACTTGTCACTTTAATTGCATCTGTCCATTGATATATTTTTTGCACCATCTCAATCTACCTCACTGCCGGTCTTAGTGTTGTCTGTCGTTGTGTTGTTGTCCTTGTTTACTGTCTTCATGTTGTAATTGTCTCACTGTCTGCACTGTTTGCACTGTTCTTGTCGTATGTAATTGCTGTTTGTAGCACCAAGGTCTAAACATTTCTCATTTTACTGTAGACTCATCCCTGATGTATGGTAAGAATGACAATAAAACTCCTTTGACTTGACTTTAATTAATTATTTAATTAATTCATTCATTCATTCATTCATTCATTCATTCATTCATTCATTCATTCATCTTCTAACTGGCTTATTCCCTGATTCCGGGACCTAACCCAACACACATTGGTCAAAGGAAGGGTAAACCCTGGACAGATCGCCAGTCCATTGCAGGGCCACACATAGACATACATGTACACTGACTCCTAATTTACAATCATAACTCTGAATATAATGAACTGTGATTGTTTTCTTTTGTTGGTCATATGCCCTTTTAAGAAATTTTTTAACTTTTATACAATGAACCTGGGTATTCTTGCTGTGAGGATTTAGTGCCATTAAGTGCCAACCATTAAGCTACCGTGCTGCCCAAATAGAAGCTATGGGTTTTTTTGTCAGTTGTTGGAAAATTTGTTTTTTTAAATTGAATAAATCAGGTCAAGCTCCCCACTGACGATGTTTCGCCAGATCAGGGGAACAGTGATGTCTGGTTGCACCGAATTGCATAGGGTCTCCCTTACCTTCACAACGTGTGGACGTAGGGGATCCTCTCTGCAGACAAGTTCAGTTTGCTTCCGGGTGTTGAGTCCTTCTTTAAACATGGCTTTGAACAAGGGTACGGAACCTAATAGTATATTCAGCTCCCGACAGCTGCCCCTGGTGCAAGTGTATAACCTGTGTATAACACATCACATAATTGAGAGAAGAAGTAATCAATAGAAGTACTTATTTGGGGATTAGAATCCCACACGGCAGAGGCCCAGTCCAGCGCCTTTCCTGAAAGCAGCAATAAAAAATGTGCATTTCTGGCCACGGAGAAAGCATGATGCTGGTCTGTCAAAAGGGTACGTGTCATGCTCTTTCTCTATCTCTGTCACTACGCCTCCATTTTCTTGATTTTTTTTGTTGTGGATTTTATTTTCTTAATAAACTTGCATCACATCACCAATCTGCAAATGGGTTCTATTGCTCTGCCTGACTTCTCATACGAGCTGCATGAAAATAGGCTACACCACTACACCACTCTGGAGTCTTCTCAAATTTTTCTAAAAGTAAAATAGGTAATCCACTGCACATCTGAGCTTGTGAAGTTACCGCAGAGCTTTGGAGGGCAGTTGCCTGTTCTTGAAAAGTTGGGCGGCTTGAGCATGAAAGTGCACATGATGATCATGATTGATCCCTATTTGATTTAGATTTTTTTGGTAAAATAATCTGATCATCAGCCAGACTAAATCAACATGGCCTATGGATATAAAACCGTTTTAACATTTACTTAATAACCTGAGATCTGACAGTGGAATATGACAGCCCTCCAAGCTGAAATGATCCATTTCCCTGATTAATTTTGAAATAAACGTCCTTGCCAAAGATTCACCTTGGTACAGCACAACCTCAGACTGTCTGAGAACATATTGCAAATTGAGTTCTCTGTTAAACTAAGTCTGTGGTGTAGAAAGAACAAACAGATTTTTCTGTCCAGACTGGTAGTTTCAGTTATATAAGTGTTTTGGGAAACTTCAACAGTTTCAGCAGATCTTTTGGCTCATTAATTCCATTCAGATTATTTCCATGCTTGTTTTTTGAAGTGATTTTGGACATTTGTGTTTTCAGAAGAGGAGACGAAAGTGTAGCCTTCAGAATAAGTACTGCTTGCCAACTATATAAGCAGTGGCAGATCATTCATTTATGCATACATTTCCTAATACATTTCCAGTGTCAGGGGGTCTGCTGGTGCCTATTCCAGCAAAATATAAAGAGCAGAAACATATTTGAGCAGGAACCAAAACTGGAACTGAAACATGAAGATAAGCATGAAGAGACTGAAACAGGAGGATGATCGCACCGGGGCAGAGAGAGAGACTGAGACTGATTGAGATACAGACAGGAGGTCCAGGACTATGTATATCACATAACATGCCCGTTAACGGAGAACTAACAGAGTTCAAAGTCTTAAAATGCGTCACAATTGGGATAGTCTCCACAGTCGTGGGTAAACAGTCCAGCTTCTTCTCTGGTGACGTGGAACAGTCCTTCCCCTCCATAGATATGATGAAGTAGTCCAAGTGTCTACTGGTGAAGCGGAACAATCCAGCGTATCCACTGGCATGGTGGAACAGAAACACAATATACCACAGCCGAGTCTGAGACAACAGTAAACTCCAAAGATTTGTCTAGAACAATATTCTGAACTTCAGGAGCCTTTGCAGGCAGACCGGACCATCACAAGCTTTAACAGCCATAACAGGGACTTCAGCAGCCTTAACAGGTGTAACAGGAACTTCAGGAACCTTACCAGGCATAACAGGAACATACAGAACCATTGGTAGCCATACTGGTAGATCCCATCTGCGGGTCAGACCAACCTCGTCCACCTCCAGCAAACATTCATGGCAATCCACCACTAGGTAATCCTCCATGGAAGAGGGATCACACATCCTATTAGCCTTTACCCAGTATGTTTCATCCACTACCTGAGCGTGTTTCGCTGGATCAGTGGTAGGCGGATTATTCTGTAACATATTGCAGTTAATCAGATCCATGAATGCAATGACATGCTTTATTTAGGAAAGCACAAAAATTACAGAACATCAACAGAATATGCAGTTACAAAACCAGACGCAAACAAAGAAACAGATAATCAGAATCTCCAACATGGAAAAACAGGCTCAGCCGTAAACCATATAACCAGATTTAAACATATTTAAACTTCACACTGTGTTTAACGCGGCGCTTCCTTAAATAGTATGTCATTGTCTGGAAGACCAATTCGCAAGTGATGACGCTACAGGTGAGGGAGGGGCGTAAAGTTGCTCTTGTAGTGTAAAGTTTAGAAGTCATCTTAACTAGGTTTCTGGCTTTAATTCAAATAATATTTAACCTACATATTCAAAATGCCTCTCGCCTTTGTTTTATTGTTTATTTGTTAAGTATTGATGGTTTCTGTTCTATTTGCAGCATGGTGGTGGTTTTAAAAGATGGATTAAGTCGGGTTAGTTCTCACTGAAGCCCCAGGTACCAAATACACAATCAATTGCTTCTGCACAATAATAATTTAAAGAAGCATAATGTCACAGGCGGAATTGCTCAACATTTATTTCAATGTCAATTAGGAGCATTTCCTTGAATACTTTAATAAAAGTAATAAGTTAAAAAGAAGTTCAGAAATAAGTTAAAAATTACTTCAATTTATTTGAGTATTTAGTTGTGTAAGCTATACTGTGGCAAAAAAAAATATTTAGTCAGCCACCAAAAGTCTTTAAAAGGTTTTCACACACTCTTGCTGGTATTGTGGCCAATACCACCATGCAGATATCCTCTAGAGCAGTGATGTTTTGGAGCTTTCTCTGGGCAACACAGACTTTAAACTCCCTCCAAAGATGTTCCATGGGGTTGAGATATAGTGACTGGTTAGGCCCCTTCAAGGACTTGAAATGTTCCTTTCAAAGCCACTCCTTCGATTCCCAGATAGCGTGTTAAGGATCGTTGTCATTCTGAAAGACCCAGCTATGTTTCATCTACAATGCCCTTGCTGATGAAAGGAGGTTTTCACCCAAAATCTGATGATACATGGTCTCTATTTTATATGGCTCAGTCGTCCTGGTCCCTTTGCAGAAAAACAGCCCTATGCTTTACAGTAGGTATGGTATTTTTTGGATGCAACTCAACATTCTTTCTCCTCCAAACACGACAGAAAGTTTTTTTTCCAAAAAGTTCTATTTCGGTTTCATCTGACCATATGGCATTCTTCCAATCCTCTTCTGGATTGTCCAAATGCTTTCTAGCAAACACTAATTCCCCCTGGGTGGTTCTTAGAATTTTGCTCACCAATCTTGTGATCATTTTGACCCCATGGGGGGACATTTTGTACATCAAGGGAGATTATCAGTAGTCTTGTCCTCCATTTTCTAATAATTGCTCCCACAGTTGATTTCTTCATAGCAAGCTGCTTACCTATTGCAGATTTAGTCTTGCCAGCCTGGTGCAGGTCTACAATTTTGTTTGACAGCTCTCTGGTCTTGGCCATAGTGGAGTTGGGAATATGGCTGTTTGAGGTTGTGGACAGATGTCTTTATACTGATACTAATAATGAGTTCAAACAGGTGCCATTAATAAATTCTTTAAAAATCAGACAATGCGATTTTCTCTCATAGTTAAGATATATTTATTTGAGGTATTACAGGCCTCTTTCATCTTTTTAAGTAGGAGAACTTGCACAATTAGTGGCTGACTACATATTTTTGCCCTACTGTATGTCCCTGATGAGCAAGGCAAAAGAGACAATTTTGTGAGGAACCAATCTTCAAACACATTCTTATTGTGAATTTGTTCCTTCACACCTACAGATGGTGTGAAGCTGCAGTAAGTATGCTTGATGGTCTGTTTGATTGTCTGTTTGATTACCATCATATTGATAAGTCAAATAATGGATCTATCTGTACATTTAAGCATTTCCCTTTATAAGTTCTAATAGTCAACAAACTTCATTTTATAATAGCCTGCATTATTTGATGAAGAACAGACAACTCGCATAGTTCCAGCCTTTATTTTAAAAACAGTTTGCTGTTTTCTGCTGTTTACTGTTTGGTTACTTGTTTGCTACTTTATAAACTTTTCAAATCAATGCGTTAATGGATGCTTACCACACGATTTCCTTGTGCCAAGCAGAAAAAGTGAGTTTGTCCTCACCTCCAGGTTTCTGCTGTCTCTGATTCGCCTAAGGAGCTGTTCCTGAGAAGTCTCCAATAGTTCCTGGTTTTCCTGAGAAGTTTACTACGGTTCCTGCACTGCCTGTTTGAATCGTGTATCCTCTCGCATGCATTCATTAACACTAACAAGCAACTTTATTAAGTATCTGCACATTTATATTCTGAACTGATTATTCCATGCACAAAAAGCCTGGAGTCTCTGCCAGTAGACGTGTAGCACACGGCAGGAGCACACTGTACAAGGTTCTCGTGTTCCAGGGCAAACCACACACTTACACAATACAGACCATCTTAAAATGCAAGCAAAACAACCACACAATTTTTCGGACATTAAAAAAGAGGAGCTTTCAATACTTGAATAAAAATATTTGACCGTTTAAAGAATTAGCCATACATATTGCATCATGCTACAATTATATTAAACCAATTAACTAATTAATTCATTAATTCATTAATTCCTTCATTCATTCGTCTCCTTATCTGCTTATTCCCTACTTCGGGTTCACCGGGGCTTGCTGGAGCCTATCCCAAAACACATAGGGCGAGAGGAAGGTGTACACCCCAGACAGGTTTTCAGTCGCAGGGCACATGTAGATGAACAACAACTCCCACACACATTCACTCCTATGGGAAATTTAAAATCACAAATCAACATAATGTACATGTTTTTGGACTGTGGGAGGAAACCAGAGTACCCAGAGGAAACCTATTCAAGAACATGTACATTCAGTCATTCATCTTCTTACCCACTTATTCCCGAATTCGGGGTCACAGGGGTCTGCAACACCTATCCCAGCAAACAAAGGGCGAGAGGCAGGGGTACACGCTGGACGGGTCACCAGTCCATCTCAGGGCAACACATATACAAACAGAACATTTACACTTTGCACATAAAGATTTTTGTTGTGAGGCAAGTTAACCACTATGCCACCACACAACCCAATAAATATATTAAACATTTTAACTACTAAATTGCTTTAGGCTTACAAATAAAAAAACATGTTATAACCTTATAGTCTCTGTCAACATCAATTTTCGTAGTTGCTTCTTTATGCCTTTCAGCAAACTTAGTTATTACGTTTAGAAGCTTTTCTATTTTACCTGTTTTATGTCAGTGGATCTGTTGAGGCAGAAATGAATCACAGAGCTAGCGAATATGTTGACGGTGACTGGTTTCTTCCTTTTCATCTGTTTTCTAAAAAGACTGATTCCAGACCGTTGAATTAATCTGCTGTTCTTCATAGTTTCTTCCATACCCCAAAAATAACTTATTATTAGTGCCAAATTTACAGCCAGCATTAGGAAAACAAAGTCAAGTTGCATCAAACACCATTACATACACATTTCTTGCTCAATTTTCTTTCTTCACAGTGGTGGGGTTGGAACCATTATATTCCTGGTCTTCCAATCAACAACGTAACCATTAAAGTCATTATTGTCCCTGTACTATAGCAGGGATTGTGGGCCTTACACAATTAAACACTAATGACAGCTTGGTGGGGTTGAAAATTAAAATCACAATCTTTTAATTACAAGTTCAAACCTTACCACTGAGTTTGGCCCCTAAGCAAGACCATTAACCCTCAGTTGCTCTGGATAAGGGCAAATTGATCAGAGAATTCAGATCTTGGATCTTAGTTCTTGCTGACTTAATGTTTGATGCTTTGTTGATAAATGTATTTAGTGGAAAGGTACCTTTGGAAAGATGTTGAACATATCACTCACAGTTTATCTTTTTGAATAATTGATTTTGTAACATTTCATTAGAGTTAAAGAGAATGGTTCACTAGTAATTAAAATTGGATGTTCAGTTCTTACTATCATTAAACAATCTAAATAGAATTGATAATTTTCAGGGAAATTACAGATTCTTAAACTTGGTCTTGAAGCACTCCATGTGGTATGATACATGCCCTACCCCTTCTACTTCACTAACCCGGATGCTTAAACGCATCCCCACACAGAGGGTGATGGTGTGTTATTTTTATGTTTAGTGTTTCCCTGTTATGTTTATATGTCACGTCTAGATCTTCGTCTTGTCCAAGAATATATTTCCACGTCCTAGTTCAGAGTAAAAGCTGTATCTTTAGATCAGCATTTCTGTACGGTTTTGTTGTAGTTTCTTTTTGCGTATTGTGTTAAGCTTGTATTACCTTGAATAAAGCGTGTTCTCGAAGTCTGGTTCCCACCTGGGCTTTAACATGTGGCCAGCAAGGCACATGCAGGTAGTACCCACAATGGAAGAAAAGTTTTATTTTGGCTGTCCTGCTGCAGCTAGTGCGCATGTTGTGACGCAAGTCCCGCCTTCAGCTGCACTGGCGAGGGAAGTTTTAATGAGCTCTCCTCAAGGTAGGATGGCGCATCGGATTTTTGTGACAGCTTTATCCACACTTCGAAGCCTACCCCCATTACTTCCTCATTTCCTGCAGGAAGAGTGGGTTCGTTGTGATGCTCCTTGCTGGAAAAGCTGGGCAGCTACCATTTGGGAATTTGGACTTGAAAGTCAGCGTGGATATTGAACGTTTTTGCGCTTATGCTCAACCTGTTTTGTCGGCACCATGTGTCGGACCATGCGACAAAGTCTAGTGAACCCAGATGGGTTGGCGCCTTCGGGGCTTTCTGTCTCGCCTCTGGTGCCTTGAGCACCTTTTGCCTTACATGTGGCACTTTAAATGCCTTTTGCCCGTCTGTTGCACGTCCCTACGCGTGGGAAGTGGTAGCCTAGTGGTTAAGGTGTTGGACTAGTACCAGAAAGACCGGGGTTCGATTCCCACCTCCACC
>JAOTRA010000029.1:17683587-17696405 GCA_026260255.1 Pseudolaguvia tuberculata
TAGTTGGGGTGAAAGAGGCAGATGTAGCGGACAGGGTAGGGTGGAGAAGAATGATCCGCTGTGGCGACCCCTAACGGTAGCAGCCGAAAGGAGAAGAAGAAGAAATGTGACAAATAATCTGTAAAACTTGGTTTAGTGTAAAATAAATAAAATTATTCATAAATTGTACAAACGACAGCAGCTGTTCAGTGAGTCACTGCAGGAGTCGATTCTTTTGGCTGATATTTATTAAAATATTCCTTGACATTATGACCAACAACTATCAATCAAATACACACTCACTCCTAGAGGCAATTTAGTCACTGATCTTAAGGTACATGTTATTTGGAATGTATGAGGAAACTGGAGTATACAGGGGAAACGCACACAAGCACATACCAACTCCACCCAGAAAGACCCCCGGACCGGGAAAAAAAATCTGGGGCCTTCTTGCTAACTGCACCGCTAGTATTATTTTGATTTATGCAAAAATGTTTCAATAGTTGAAAGATTAAATAACATTTAGTTTTCTTTCACATTCTCATATAAATAACATTGACTGACTGAAGTGAATATCGATCTCATTGTGTTAATTCACAGAATCAATTATGTTTAATAATGAAAATGATCTGCAAATAAATTAAATGGTTTTAATAAGCTGACAATTACACTGATATTTAAAAACAAAAACATTTCAGAGGCATTTTATTGGAACATTGTTTCAGCTGGATTGTAAGTCTTCATAGTCATAGTTTGAATGTATAGTTTTATATAGTTAATATAATCAATAAAAAGAAAAAAACCCTCAATAAAACTGAAAAACACAGCATACAGAAAAACAACACTCGATTATATAGAAACAATGACTAATATTCTGTTATATAATTTACAGGAATTAATCCAAACCCAGCTGCAGCTCAAAAAAAAAAAACAAAAAAACACCACAAACCTGAATAACAAACAATTTTGTGGTGTTTACTGATTGAGTACGACTATACAAAATAATTACAGAACAAAGCTTATGAAAAAAATTATCCTCATTACATCATCAAATCAGACTTGTTTCCAGCCAGTAGATAAGTGTAAACACACAAAAACTCTAATGTGACCACACGTATGGCCTCTAGACTGTCACCATCTCATTCGCTTTTAGACGCTTTTGTATCCGATGTCAGTGTATTGGCAGGGTGTTACAGGAAGCTCTCGCGTGAAGTGGAAGTGATGGACAAAGAATTAACAGAGTCACCGTCTCCACCAGCAGCTTGTCGGCTCCATGTGTGGAAATCTAATAACACCTGGTTTAAGTTCTTCATCCAGTCTGCTCGTTCCTCATGAGTGTCTGCACAGAACCAGGTCCTACACACACACACACCACTTTTTATTAACACGTCTTAACACGTTCTTCAAATGATCAGAAGAACCGGATTGACCGATTATATCTATTTATTAAATTACTGCTAATAAAACACAAACACCCCAAGCAGACCCCCATGATCCAGAATTAGGAAATAAGTGAGTAAGAAGATAAATGAATGAATAAAAACTCCTGTTTTACCCCCACCCCACCATTTGTTTAGCATCAGCACAAGATTTCCCTGAAAAAAGGAGAATTTTCTTTATTATTAGTTGAACAGATGAACATGATCATACTTGATCAAGGTAGAGCTGTGTTCCTGCTTCAAAGTCCTAGAGTTCACAAGTTCGAAGGTGTGAGGCCGAGCACAGGAGTCTCTCTCCACGGGCCTGACACGATCAAAGCCGCATAGAGAGATGCTGCCCTCTGCAGGCTGTGACAGGAAGAATTAATAATACACTGGAAATTGGAACAAACTTAGCAACTTCATGTCTCACAGAGGTTTTAACGTATTTCTGGAAACTGATGAATCAGTGCTGTGCTGGTTCACACCTTGCTGCCCATCTCATTAGGGTGATTCCAATAGTACAGAATTACTCCTTCTATCTTGAAGAAGAAGCGCTGCCAGGCTCCAAATCCACTCACGTCCTCAAACATGGTCTGATAATAAAGCAAACATTATAGAAAAACAATGATTATATTATATTACCACATCCCAGAAAAACAGGAGGTAAATAATCACCAGAAATCCTCTGTGTTGTATGTTGGAGTGACTCTCACTGTGCAGACGCAGGTAGATATGACCCTCCAGCGGGGACAGGAAGGGCACCTACAAACACACACTTTCATTACATTCTTTTTGGAGATCGGTATTCTGGATTCATAGCTTATTATCAGTATGTGCATCTCACCAGGAGAGAGTGAGTGTGCGGGTGTGTGTAGTGTGCGCAAGTATGTATGTATAAAATATTATTGCAGGATTTTGACTGCCAGATTAACAAAAAACTTCCAGTGTGTGGTCAAACACTTGACAGATATTCAAATTATTAATTGATATTTACGCAGAGTTCACCAAATACCCTACATTAAACAGACAATATCTACACACAGCACACACTGAGAAGTAGTGAGAAGAGGTGGAAGTGTGACACCTTTTCCTGAAACTCATCTCCGAGAAGCCGCCTGATTTTGCCCTCAAACTTCATCTGAGAGGAAAAAAACAGGGCACAAGGAAAGAGGAGACAGTTACATAACCCCAGACCCCACCACAGTGCACACACACCTGAATGGTGAAAATTTTATTTAACGTTCACACCTTGTCGAGCAGAAACTTGCTCCGTCCCAGGGAGGAGAGGGTGATCTTATGAGAACCCACTAAAGAGAAGTTACTGGACCGCTTAAGATCCAGAGGAGATAAGGATCCAGCTGTACAGAAGAAGCAAGACCAGATTAGAGTCTCAATGTACAGCTGGAACACCAACTATAAAACCTGAATTTTTTTTTTAAAACACTTACAAGATGAAGTTGAATTTGATTTCTGAAGAGAAAAGAACATAAGCATTTAGAATTTCCCTTAATAGCAAATGACAAACAACAAAAGAACAATAATATAATGATGTACATCTAGAATGATTAGCATTATAGGATTAGCTTTTTATTCTTTTTATTGTTATTGACATTTCACAGATCTACAAAAAATTAAATACCTTAATGCTGCTGAGCAGCTTCCTTGGTGTTGCCTACACACACACACACGCACGCACACGCACGCACACACACACAAGTAGCATCATCTGCTTGTTTCCACACCTCAGACTGTTAGTCTAATCATCATACTTACTTTTGATCTAGTGGAACTGCCGTGCTGTTGAACATTTGCGTTGCCGCTTTTTGCTACATTGTTGCACTAAGACACACAGAAGTGAACAAATAGAAATTCAGTTTTCTGTACTGTGTGAGAAGCATTGCTTTCTAACAGCCAGAAAACATATCTACTCACCAGGCTGTAAACTTCGACATCGATCTCAAAGTTAGAGCGAATGTCCTGCCTACAAAGAACAAACCAACAGTGATTTATAGGTTTTTGGATATAACAGTACTGCTTCTGATAAAGTATCAGTGAAAAACTAAGCATTGTTCATTGTTATTATCGTTCTTTGCTAAAACAAACTAATAATAAAAATAATACTGTGAGTGTACTGACAATGTGATTGAGGTGGGAAAGCTGATGGCATCCCCATTTTCAGCATCAGTAGCAGTAGCCAGCGGCGTGGCCACAATGTTACACGCTCCATAACGGATCAAGATGAAGAAGTAGTGACTAGGACGAGCTGCACAGAGAGTGAGAGAGACACTTAATCTTTAGTACTCTACATCAAGTACCGTATTTCCTAGACAATAAGGTGCCACGCAAGCGCGCGCGCACACACACACACACAGACACTCACAATTTTAGTTCTAAACCAAATGAGGATGAGTTCCATGTTGAGTCTTTTTTCTCAAGGTTTCTTCCTGATCTCACTCTAAGGAGTTTTTCCTTGTTACCCCTGGTGCTCATTGGGGACAAACTGCTAGAATGATCTTTTACTATAAAATTTGAGACATTGACAATTGTAAATATTGCTATATAAAACTGAATTAAATTGATTTTAAACATGGACTGACTCCAGCCTGCTGTCAAAAAAGTTGTACTAAAGCATTTTTACAGATTTTTGAACACCTTTTTGTACATAGTTTGCACCACATAAAGTCAGTTAATGGTCAATAAACACAGGCAGAAGACGCACCAGATTATAAAGAGCACTGTAGATAGTTGAGAAAATTAAAAGGATTTAAAGTGTGCCTTATAGTCCAAAGAATACAATTCAAACTCTCGCAAACTTACCTGTCCGGGCGGCACACACAAACTCCACCTTGAGGGGCAGCTGGATGTTGTTGATATTGACGGTGCCTCTACAGGGCTGCAGGTGGTCAGCGTCGTGCTGTCTCACTGCTCCACCATCTCTCAGTCGACTTATCTCAGCCAGCAGCGCTGAATGCTTCTCACCTGTGTCGAACAGCACATACACACTTTAGATCATAAATCTTTCCAGCAGTTTGGGGTGATGATCTCACAGACCACAGGTAACTTGAGAAATTTGATTTAGAGAAAACTAAAGGTTGAGTACATGAGTCTTAACTTACTGGAGACAAGGAGGAGTTTCTCAGCTTCTGCCTCCTGCAGAGATCCTTTGCCATGTTCTTCATCGCTACAGCAGCTCAGAGCATGTAGAGTCTGATTTATTACAGTCTGTAGCTTAGACACCTCATCACTAAGAGCCTGGAGAATGCACACGCACACAAACACACATCTCAGTTTTCGGTAGTTTTGGTTCATCTTGGTGTGGTCTAAAATGTCAAGTAAGGTTGTGCAGATGTATGGAAATAATGTGATCAACCTTTATAGTTTCCTTGGTGTTGACGCCTGGTTTAATATGAGGTTTTTCAGCAGGTTGATAAAGTCCAAGTGTTGCACTTTGAGTGGAGGGTGGAGGATTCTTCCTCTGAGAGCGGTACGCATCAATACTACAAGTAATTAAAGGAGTTACAACATGCACAATAACAAACACACAAATGCAAAGATAAAATCACTGAAAACAAAACCGAAGCATTATTTCAAGCAGAAGATTGATTATACTTTTATAGAAATGCAGCTTTATATTTTCAATTAATGCCTTAATTGTATTTGTATTATTTGTTATCATTCATTGACTTGTGATGTTTTTTCTAGAAATTATTTAAGTGAACTTACCTGTACATAGGTTGAGCAAGGGGTGGGGTCACTTTTTCAGAAGGGTCACATGGCACCATGAGTGAGGGCACAGCAATAGCCAACCTCTGTGTTTAAAAAAAATAAATAAATGTAAAGATAAACTAAAAATAAAGTGAAGTTAAAAATCATCTGCAAAAGCATCAAACCTGCTTACCATCGGTGTGACAACAGCTTCTACAGCCTTACTAAGAGGAGAGAGGACGCAGCTTGGTGGAAGAGCCAGGAAATCGTCCTCATTGCACACTGAGTGCTCCTCTCCCTCTCCAGCTACTGCCGATTCTCTATCGTTTTCCTCATATGCTCCTTTGTTTTCTTCGAGGCTAGCATTCAGAGGTTTTAAGTCAGGCTCAGTTTCAGTTGCTTCCACTTTGCACTCTGAGACTCTGCTGTCATTCTCTTCTCTGTCAGCGGCCTGCAGGACATCTTTGAACATCTGGTCAATTAAAGCAGAAGTGCTCATCCCTTCATCTGGGCGCTCCACAGAATCTAAAATATGGGTGAATCAAAATCAAATGACATTATTGCCCTCAGGGATGAAACACAGTTAAGTGACAAAGTTAAACGTCACAAATTTCTACAAGAGTAAATACCAAAGTGTGTTATTCCTATAAGATTACATCAATTTAGCAGCCATGTTAAAATCTGTTAAAGTCACAAAATACATTCATTTCAATTAACTAAAATTTCAGAACTGCAGAACAGAAATGATTAATTCCTGAAAACCATCAATTCTGCACAACTTCAGTTTATGGTTCTGTTTCATGACAAAGAAATGATAACCAGATTGTGGAAATTAAATGATCTCCTTTTTCTGCTACAAACTGAATGATTTCAGCCTTTGAAGATGTGATTTTATACAATAATAAGAGTTGAATGAAAGGAAAGTAAACTAACAGAATGCTTAGCTTAAAGATGCTGCTAAGCAGTAAATTAATCATTTTTGGTTTCTACAATTTGACCATAAATAAGATATTAACATCATCTTTCGGTTGCTACCGTTATGGGTCTCCACAGTGGCTCACTATTCTCCACACTACCCTGTCCGGTTCACCCAATCTATCTGCATATCTTCCCTCACCACATCCATAAACCTCCTTTTTGCTCTTCCTCTTTTCTTCCTGCCTCCAACCTCAGCATTCTTCTACCAATATACTGCATGTCCCTCCTCTGCACATGTCCAAACCATCTCATCCTTCTACCAATATACTGCATGTCCCTCCAGTGCACATGTCCAAACCATCTCAACCTTCTACCAATATACTGCATGTCCCTCCTCTGCACAATTCCAAATCATCCAATCAGATATTGGGCATGTTATACTGTAATTATATTCTGCAGAAATTAACAAAATGAACAGAATACATTTTTTTTTTCAAGATTCAAAAGGTTTAAAGTTTGATGTCAATAAAATAAGCTGAGCACTAGTCTAGTGTCAAAATTGAATTATTATTATTATTATTATTAACAAGAACTATGACTGCAGACTCATTTCATACGCTGAAAACACATGCTAAGGAATACATTTATATAATCCTGTCACTGCCCTCGGGAATGAATCTACACCTGACCACCAATCAGAATCCAGAACGCAGACTTCACCTGGAGGATGATGTTCTGAATCAGGAGGCTGTACAGTCGTAGTGAAGGAGGAAGTGGCATTAAAACTGTCTCCCATTGTCTCAGTCACACCACTGAAGTTTAAACGACACTCAGCTTCCTTTAAATCCATGCTGCAATCGTCCTGGTAAAAGCCAACCAATTTACCAATTAACTTTGTGGTGGTATGAATAAAAAACCCCAATCTCTTAATTAGCAGTCCAACACCTTAACCACTGTGCTACCACTCCCCTACCTATCAAATACAAGATTATAATAAACAGAATTAAATAATAATATAAACAAATGATAAAAATCCCTCAGCACACACCACCACTAACAAAAAGACACATGCTCACGTTCTCAAAGTGTAAAGAAGGCCAAGGGATTTTTCTCGTTCTCTGGCAAACACAAGAGCTGCTTTGAGGCATAACCCTCTGACAAAAACGTTAGAATGTGTGTTATGTTTAATTGTGGCGCAACATTATTGAGCAGTACCACACCTGCAGTCTGAATATTAATGACCATGTGTATTCTCACACACACACACACGCACACACACGCGCGCACACACGCACCAAAATTGAAACAAGCAATATTATCCTAAAAAATGACAAACAAAAGACAAACTGAAGAAAATACAAAGCAATAGAAAAGTACCTCGTTCAGTGAAGGGTCAGAGAAGCTTCTCTTCAGCCACATGTTGTCTCTAAGAGGTTGCACCTTGAGTGACTTCAGCTCATCCTCTCGAGCCTTCAAACCACAACACACTTTACAGCATTTGGCAGAGTGAATTACAGAAATGCATTAAAGTCTTGATCAATCATCAAAGATCTACTGAAATTCAGTGAAGGAACAAGAAGAACAAGAGTGTGTGTGAGAACGACGGCGGGTTGAATACATGAGGCAGAACTAAATTTGCATTTCAGAAACATTTGCATTTCACATACAGGTAGTTTGCACTGTGTGCGCGCGTTGGTGTACCTGCCGTATACGGGATGCTTCCTTGGTGCTTGGGGTCATTGTGGTGTTGAGCTGCTGCTGCATGTTGTGGACAAAGCTGGATAGATGAAGTGTGCTGGGCGTGGCCAAGGCAGGACTGCTCTCTGGGGCCGTTGTCTGAAAACGTTCCAGCCGAGAGCTAAACTCTCCTTCCCCTTACACACACACACACACACACACACACACACTTTTCTATTTTACTGTCTGTCTTCACATACAATAAAACTAAGTTTTTTAAAGCCTGGGTGTGACGTGCTGTACAAGTTTTTATATTTTTTCCCCCAAAACATCTGGAGTTGATTTTAAATGCTTTTCAGATTTAAATAAAAAAATATTTTATAAGTGTTTTATTTATGAATGGGAAGCAGAGTAAAAGGGTCATTTTCTCATAACGAAGGGTACAAGTAATTTTAATATTCACAAATTAAGTATTTATTCAGGAAAATCAACAAAGTGGCTTTAAATAATAAATACATTTAATTCAGGCCCCAGCAGATCCTTGTGACCCTGAATTGGGGAATAAGCGGGAAAGAAGATGACAATGCTATTTTCATGGTGATTACACACTTGAATAAACTAATGCAAGCCAGGGAGAACACACACGTCCCTAAGCAAATACTTTTTAAACTTTTCTTTGGTTTTCATAGGCTTAGACGTTGGAACTTATTTAAGTGTCGAGAGATAGATAAAATTTTACAGTTCACAATTCATTCCAGTGTCCATATCTACATCAAACCGCCCAGACCTATAGAGAACAGTAGTTGGCTTTAGCCAATCAGAATGCAGATGATGTCAAAACACATACCGATGTGACAGACATCTCTCAGTAAGGTGCTGGAGGGACTCTCTGTCCCAGGATCTGACATACAGCGCTGGACCAGTGCAGCCCCAACTACACAAACACAAACGCAAAATATAAACAATTTACATAGTTGTTTAAAGACGAAAAGTGACCAGTCTCTCACCATCTCGCCTTTGGGCGAGTTGTTGAACTCTGTGACGGACAGATGCAATGGCGGGTGTGTCCGGTTTCACCTCTAACTCCAGGCGCCGTGATTGAATAGGAGATCTCACACCTCGCTGCTCTGGGTTATGATTCTCGACTCCTCCTGCAGCCAGGCGCCTTTTCTTTAGCACCATCTCCAGCTCTGCAGACACCGAAAAAATGATTAATAATAATTATAGTTATAATAAATAATAGTTATATTCAATAATTGAAAATATTCTCAATGTCCCTTCATGTCCACATAAAACAGCTGCTTACACACAAACGCATACTTGGTCACTGCATAACTTCTTTATCTATTTATAACCCAAATGAGGATGGGTCCCTGTTGTGTTCCTCTCAGGGTTTCTTCCTATTTATACTCTAGGGAGTTTTTTACTGTCACAGTCACCTCCGGCTTGGTCATCCGGGACAAACAGTCACCCTAACCCTAATACTGATTATCAAATTGAAAACCAAACAAATGAAACAGAATTTAATCACAGATTATTTATAAATCTGAGAAATAAATATCTGTCCAAATTCTGCCAAATGTCACACTAGATTATATACAGAAAACTAAAAAAAAATACTGTAAAAATTAAACATTTTTGGTGTTTAATTGTGTGAAAACTTTAGACTATGCGAGCCGTCAATCAAAAATCATGACATCATAAAATAACATCTAGAAAATAACCAGAAGATAGAAGTTCTATATTCTCTAATAAATAATAAAAGGCAAACAGGGCGGCATGGTGGTTAGCGGTTTCCTCACAACAACAAGGTCCCGGGTTCGATTCTTGGGCTGGGGATCTTTCTGTGCGGAGCTTGCATGTTCTCCCTGCGCTTGCGTAAGTTTCTTCCGGGTACTCCGGTTTCCTCTCACAGTCCAAAAACATGCAGATTAGGTGGCTTGGAGATTCTAAATTGCCTATAGGAGTGAATGTGTGTGTGTGAATCGTTGTTTGTCTATGTGTTGCACTAAGATGGACTGGCGACCCGTAAGCGGGTAAGAAGATGAACGAATGAATAAAAGGCAAACAGTTTAATCACTCCCACTTCCGCCCATTCACCCACATCCACTCACACACCCACATACCATTGGAAGTGGATTTGTTCTCCTCCAGCGGTTCTCTGTGTCTCTTTGGGGTTTTCTCGCTCTGTTTTTCCATTTTCTTAATGTGAAGGAATTTAAGATTTAATCCGTTAGTCGATAGCCGAGTAAGCAAAAATCACTGACATGCTAACTAACAATTATCATTTTCCTTTCATATGGGTCAAAAAACAGCAAAACAGCGCTTAGCTTCAAACGCGCTTTAACGTTAACCAATTTAGGTTTGACACTTATTTCAGACATTTTACAATATTTATGAAAATTTTAAATACAGACTTAGCTACTTTATTTAGGAGAAATCTTCAAATACGCTATAAAATCACAATTAATAACGTGTAAGAAAAAAGGTAAATAATAAATTATCAATAATACAATTAGAAAAAAACGTTCAATAAGAAAGACAAACTGTAGGTTTTACCTCAGTGAAATAACGCACGAGCCTTTCAACAGAAACAACTTTTGAATTTCCGCGCGAGTTCGGCGCATGCGCGCGACTGTAAAGCGAGGGGCGGAGTTACTAAACGGACTAATATCGCGAGAAAAATCGAGACTGTAGTCTGACATTATGTGATGAAATCTGTACACATACACACCAATCGATCTAATGTTTCTACCATGTGAGTAGATTAAAAATGCCTTTTTATATAATTTATGTTAGCGAATTTTAGGTTTTAATTAGTAGTGTTTAGATAGTAATTGAGTTTTTACTTATGATATTTAATGCAATTCTTTTACCGAGAATTCAATTAATTAATTCCACAGAATCGGAGATATTAAATCCCCATAGCGTGCCTCTTCAAGTAAACTTTAGTCTTGTATTTCTATTTTAGCGAAGAAAACTTTAGCATATTATGTAAACGGTAATTAGCATTCAGTGTATGATTAAGTGTAGAATAAACCAGATTAATTCGCTATAACTTTATGAACACTATGTTTTATCAAAGTGTGTGTGTGTGTGTGTGGGGGGGGGGGGGGGTTTTTTCTAAATGACTATTTACAGTTTTGCATTTGGCCCTATCCAGAGAAACTTAAATTTGGACTTACATTCTATTTTTATTTATTTACTTTTTTTAATACAACTGAGCAAGTGTGGGTTAAGGATTTTGCCCAAGGGCCCACTGTGGTTGCTTGGTGGAGCAACCCGGTTTTTCTGGTATTAGTCTAACACCTTAACCACTAATCCCCCCCCCTTGCTCTGGTAATGGACTGGGCTCTGGGTTCGACCTTTCCTCCCATTCTGACGGAAATCTTATGTGTGAAATTAATTTGCCAGTGTTAATTACAGGAATATTAATGAATATTAATAAAAACTTTTCTTATCCCGTGTCCTGGGATGTGGATGATGGTGTTGTTTAGTTTCTTGTTCTGACAGGATTAGGATTTGGATTTTGGATTGACTGGGATCAGCTTAAATCACGCCATCACATTAAAACGTTTTATATAGAAGGTTGTAGTACTATTACAAGATTGTTTTATTAATATTATTTTAACGATATCTAATATTATGTCCTTTCTCCACTTTAAGTATTAGTTTTTCTCAATTGCTAAGACATATTTCTTAAAAGCTGCTCTTCCTTTTCTCTAAACACAAAACTCGATTTTCAAGATACATTCACAAACCTCGGACTCTTCTGGCAAAACCAAACTTTAACCTCAAAACAGTTCAACCTATGTTTAAAGCTGAACTATGTTATAAAATTGTTCCCTGAATCGATCAAAATTCAAACACTACTAAACAGTCACTAAACACTGTTATAGAAAATAGAAAACACACACACACACAATGCTCAGGACATGAAGCTGAAGAAATGTATTGTTGACTGTAGGATAAATGCATGGTTCAAAATAAAGGAAACTTGTGCATTTAGCACTTGTGCAAAAAAACAAACAGTAATCTTATGTGTTTGCCACTTGTGTACAGTAAACCATGTAAAAATAAAGTACAAAAATATACAAAAGTGCATAACCCAGTCTCTGTATCATGTCTCTGTACTGGGTCAGGATACAGGACTTCATCCACATCACAGGCCACATTTTGTCTGGCCAGGCAACTGCGGAAAACGGGGCATGCCGTATCCAGGCTTGGCATGCCTCCACACCTACGTCACCACAGGCAAGTTCCATGGCTTGCAGGAGATTTACCCTGGTGTAAGGTAGGCGTTCATATACCTTCCACCGCCATGAGAAAAATTCCTTAATGGAAAAAAATTATTGATGGTTTTTCAATCTAAAGGTTTAGTGGGGTTTTACGGATGGATGGGACTCACATCACATTTTTCAACCGCTTATCCGGAACCGGGTCGCGGGGGCAGCAGTCCAAGCAGGGATGCCCAGACTTCCCTCTCCCTAGACACTTCCTCCAGCTCTTCCGGGTGAACACCGAGGCGTTCCTATGCCAGCCGAGAGACATAGTCTCTCCAGCGAGTCCTGGGTCTTCCTCTGGGCCTCCTCCCAGTGGGACATGCCCGACACACCTCTCCTGGCAGGCGTCCGGGAGGCATCCGTGACAGACGCCCAAACCACCTCAGCTGGCTTCTCTCGAAGCGGAGGAGCAGTGGCTCTACTCTGAGCTCCTGAGGGTTAGGGTTAGGGTTAGGGTTGGGTTAGGGTTGGGGTTAGGGTCAAGGGTTAGGGTTAGAGGGTTAGAGGGTTAGGGTTAGGGGTTAGGGTAAGGGTTAGGGGGTTAGGGTTAGAGGGTTAGGGTTAGGGTTGGTTAGGGTTAGGGTTAGAGGGTTAGGGTTAGGGTTAGAGGGTTAGGGTTAGGGGTTAGGGTTAGGGTTTAGGGTTAGGGTTAGGGTTAGGGTTGGTTAGGGTTAGGGTTGGTTAGGGTTAGGGTCAGGGTTAGGGTTAGGGTCAGGGTTAGGGTTAGGGTTAGGGGTTAGCGGATAGGGTTAGGGTTGGGGTTAGGGTTAGGGTTAGGTTTGGGGTTGGGGTTAGCGGATAGGGTTAGGGTTGGGGTTAGGTTTGGGGTTGGGGT
>JAOTRA010000030.1:0-16625 GCA_026260255.1 Pseudolaguvia tuberculata
AAGGTAGCGCAATCACTTGTCTTTTAAATGAAGACCTGTATGAATGGTGGAACGAGGGCTTAACTGTCTCCCTTCTCAGGTCAATGAAATTGATCTGCCCGTGCAGAAGCGGACATATAAATACAAGACGAGAAGACCCTTTGGAGCTTAAGATACAAGATCAATTACGTCAAGAACCTGGCACCAGGTTAAACTAAGTAAAAACTGATCCACATCTTCAGTTGGGGCGACCGCGGGAGAAAATAAAGCTCCCACGCGGACCGGGGTTTTAACCCTAAAACCAAGAGAGACATCTCCAAGTCACAGAATATCTGACCATAAAGATCCGGCTAACTGCCGATCAACGGACCAAGTTACCCTAGGGATAACAGCGCAATCCTCTTCCAGAGTCCATATCGACAAGAGGGTTTACGACCTCGATGTTGGATCAGGACATCCTAATGGTGCAGCCGCTATTAAGGGTTCGTTTGTTCAACGATTAAAGTCCTACGTGATCTGAGTTCAGACCGGAGCAATCCAGGTCAGTTTCTATCTGTAACGCTACTTCTTTCTAGTACGAAAGGACCGAGAGAAGGGGGCCTATATCATAAGACACGCCCCACCCTCACCTAATGACATCAACTAAATTAGACAAAAGGAGGGCACAAACCCACATCAAGATAAGATTAATTAAGATGGCAGAGCCCGGTAATTGCAAAAGGCCTAAGCCCTTTCAACCGGAGGTTCAAATCCTCCTCTTAATTATGATGACCCTGTTGGCTACCCATGTAATTAACCCCTTAGCTTACATTGTACCAGTACTACTAGCAGTCGCCTTCTTAACCTTAATCGAACGAAAAGTTCTAGGATACATACAACTACGCAAAGGCCCAAATGTAGTAGGACCATACGGATTACTACAGCCAATTGCAGATGGGGTAAAACTATTTATCAAAGAGCCCATCCGCCCATCAACCTCCTCCCCCCTACTATTCCTCACCACCCCGATACTAGCTCTCACCCTGGCCCTAATACTATGAGCACCAATACCAATCCCCCACCCAGTAACAGACCTTAACCTAGGAATACTCTTTATCTTGGCCCTCTCTAGCCTAGCAGTATACTCCATCTTAGGCTCTGGGTGAGCCTCCAATTCAAAATATGCCCTAATCGGGGCACTACGAGCAGTAGCCCAAACCATTTCATATGAAGTTAGCCTAGGACTAATCCTACTATCTATCATCATCTTCACAGGAGGTTTCACCCTCCAGATATTTAACACAACCCAAGAAACAATCTGGCTCCTACTCCCAGCCTGACCATTAGCCGCCATATGATACATCTCCACCCTAGCAGAAACAAACCGCGCCCCATTTGACCTCACAGAAGGAGAATCAGAACTAGTCTCAGGCTTCAACGTAGAATATGCAGGAGGGCCCTTTGCACTATTCTTCCTAGCAGAATACGCCAACATCCTACTAATAAACACTCTATCAGCCATTCTATTCTTAGGCACTACACATGCCCCAACTATTCCAGAACTTGCCTCCATAGGCATCATAACAAAAGCTGCATTACTATCCATACTATTCTTGTGAGTACGCGCCTCATACCCCCGATTCCGATATGACCAACTTATACATCTAGTATGGAAAAACTTCCTACCAATAACATTAGCACTTATCCTATGACATGCCGCCCTACCAATTGCATTCATAGGACTACCGCCCCAACTATAACAGGAGTTGTGCCTGAACGCCCAAGGACCACTTTGATAGAGTGACTAATGGGGGTTAAAATCCCCCCGACTCCTTAGAAAGAAGGGACTCGAACCCATATCCTGGAGATCAAAACTCCAAGTGCTTCCACTACACCACTTCCTAGTAAGATCAGCTAAATCAAGCTTTTGGGCCCATACCCCAAAAATGTAGGTTAAAATCCTTCTCTTACCAATGAGCCCTTACATTACTACAATTCTACTATCAAGCTTAGGCCTAGGTACAACTCTAACCTTCATAAGCTCCCATTGATTACTAGCCTGAATAGGTCTTGAAATCAATACACTAGCAATCCTCCCACTAATAGCCCAACACCACCACCCACGAGCAGTAGAAGCCACCACCAAATACTTCCTAGCCCAAGCAACAGCCGCAGCAACAATTTTATTCGCCAGCACAATTAATGCTTGAGCCACAGGAGAATGAAACATTAACTGCCTGTCACACCCAATTGCAACCACATTAATTATAATAGCCCTAGCACTAAAAGTAGGTCTAGCCCCAGTACACTTCTGAATGCCCCCAGTAATACAAGGACTAGATCTGCCTACAGGACTAATCATAGCTACCTGGCAAAAACTAGCACCATTCGCACTAATTATTCAAATTACCACCACAACCCACCCACAACTATTAACCCTCCTAGGACTACTATCAATTTTCATCGGGGGCTGAGGAGGACTTAGCCAAACTCAACTACGAAAAATCCTAGCCTACTCATCCATCGCTCACCTAGGATGAATAATCATCATTACACAATTTAAACCTCAACTAACTATCCTAGCCCTAGTAACCTACATCATCATGACATCAGCAACATTCCTAGCATTCAAACTAACATCTACCACAAAAATCAACACATTATCAATATCCTGATCAAAAACCCCAATCCTAACAGCCATCACCGCCCTAGCACTGCTTTCCCTAGGAGGCCTGCCCCCACTCACAGGTTTCATACCAAAGTGACTAATCCTACAAGAACTGGCTACACAAGGACTCCCCCTTGTAGCAACCACTGCAGCACTAAGCGCCCTCCTAAGCCTCTACTTCTACCTACGACTATGCTACGCCATAACCCTAACAATCCCACCAAACACTAACAACGCCTCAACCCCCTGACGACTACAAAACACACAAAATACAATCCTCCTGGCCACCTTCATAGCCGCAACACTCCTGCTCCTACCACTAACCCCGCTAGCTCAAGCATTAATAAACTAGAGATTTAGGATAATATTCCAGACCAAAAGCCTTCAAAGCTTTAAGTAGGAGTGAAAATCTCCTAATCTCTGCATAAGACTTGCAGGACTCTATCCCACATCTTCTGAATGCAACCCAGACACTTTAATTAAGCTAAAGCCTTACTAGATGAGAAGGCCTCGATCCTACAAACTCCTAGTTAACAGCTAGACGCTCAAACCAGCGAGCATTCATCTACTTCTCCCCGCCTCAAAAAAAAAGGCGGGGATAAGCCCCGGCAGACGCCAATCTGCTTCTTTGGATTTGCAATCCAATATGTTTTACACCACAAGGCTAATGATAGGAAAAGGATTTAAACCTTCGTTCATGGAGCTACAATCCACCGCCTAACCCTCGGCCATCCTACCTGTGACGATCACGCGCTGATTCTTCTCAACCAACCACAAAGACATTGGCACCCTTTACTTAGTATTTGGTGCCTGAGCCGGAATAGTTGGCACAGCCCTTAGCCTGCTAATCCGAGCGGAGCTGGCCCAACCTGGCGCACTTCTCGGCGACGATCAAATTTACAATGTTATTGTTACTGCTCACGCCTTCGTAATAATCTTCTTTATAGTAATACCAATTATGATTGGAGGCTTCGGCAATTGACTTATCCCCCTAATAATTGGAGCACCAGATATAGCATTCCCCCGAATAAACAACATAAGCTTCTGACTTCTTCCACCCTCCTTCTTACTTCTTCTTGCCTCATCTGGAGTTGAAGCAGGTGCAGGAACAGGATGAACTGTATACCCACCTCTTGCAGGAAACCTCGCACATGCAGGAGCTTCCGTAGACCTGACAATCTTCTCCCTACACCTGGCAGGAGTCTCATCAATCCTGGGAGCAATTAACTTTATCACAACAATCATTAACATAAAACCCCCTGCCATCTCGCAATATCAAACACCTCTATTCGTATGGGCCACCCTAATTACAGCAGTACTACTACTACTATCTCTCCCAGTATTAGCCGCTGGCATTACAATGCTACTAACCGACCGAAACTTAAATACAACCTTCTTTGACCCCGCAGGAGGAGGAGACCCGATTCTCTACCAACATCTTTTCTGATTCTTCGGTCATCCAGAAGTATATATTTTAATCCTACCAGGGTTCGGGATAATCTCCCATATTGTAGCCTACTACGCAGGTAAAAAAGAACCATTTGGTTACATGGGAATAGTATGAGCCATAATGGCTATCGGTCTTTTAGGCTTCATCGTCTGAGCCCACCACATATTCACAGTAGGAATAGACGTAGACACCCGAGCATACTTCACATCAGCAACAATAATTATCGCAATCCCAACAGGAGTAAAAGTATTTAGCTGATTAGCCACTTTACATGGAGGATCAATTAAATGAGAAACCCCACTATTATGAGCCCTTGGATTCATCTTCCTTTTCACAGTAGGGGGACTCACCGGAATTGTACTAGCCAACTCGTCCCTAGATATTGTGTTACACGACACCTACTACGTAGTAGCCCACTTCCACTATGTCCTATCAATAGGAGCCGTCTTTGCCATCATAGGAGCCTTCGTACACTGATTCCCCCTTTTCACAGGATATACTCTACACAACACTTGAACAAAAATCCATTTCGGAACAATATTCGTAGGTGTAAACCTAACCTTCTTCCCACAACACTTCCTAGGTCTAGCCGGAATGCCACGACGATATTCAGACTACCCAGACGCCTACTCATTATGAAACATTATTTCGTCAATTGGCTCTCTTGTATCCTTGGTAGCAGTAGTAATATTCCTGTATATCCTATGAGAAGCATTCACCGCCAAACGGGAAGTTCTATCTGTAGAATTAACAGCCACAAACCCAGAATGACTACACGGATGTCCTCCCCCTTATCACACATTCGAGGAACCAGCCTTCGTACGAGTACAAGCAAATTAACGAGAAAGGAAGGAATCGAACCCCCATAAACTAGTTTCAAGCCAGTCACATAACCACTCTGTCACTTTCTTCCATAAGATACTAGTAAAACAAATTACCCTGCCTTGTCGAGGCAAAATTGTAGGTTAAACTCCTGCGTATCTTAAGCTAAATAGCTTAATGGCACATCCCTCACAACTAGGATTCCAAGACGCGGCCTCCCCTGTAATAGAAGAACTTCTCCACTTCCACGACCATACCTTAATAATCGTTTTCCTAATTAGCACTTTAGTCTTATATATTATTGTTGTAATAGTCACAACAAAACTTACAAACAAATACATCTTAGACTCCCAAGAAATCGAAATCGTATGAACAATCCTCCCAGCGGTCATCCTTATTATAATCGCCCTTCCCTCCCTACGAATCTTATATCTTATAGACGAAGTTAATGACCCACACCTAACTGTAAAAGCCATGGGCCACCAATGATACTGAAGCTATGAATACACGGACTACGAAGATCTAGCCTTCGACTCATACATAATCCCCACACAAGACCTGACCCCCGGACAATTCCGACTACTTGAAACAGACCATCGAATGGTAATCCCAATAGAATCCCCAGTTCGAGTCCTAGTCTCCGCCGAAGATGTCCTACACTCCTGAGCCGTTCCAGCGCTAGGTGTAAAAATGGATGCAGTCCCAGGACGATTAAACCAAACATCATTCATTACCTCCCGCCCTGGAGTGTACTACGGACAGTGCTCAGAAATCTGTGGCGCCAACCACAGCTTTATACCTATCGTCGTAGAAGCCGTCCCTCTAGAACACTTTGAAAACTGATCCTCCCTTATGCTTGAAGCCGCCTCACTGGAAAGCTAAACTGGGCCTAGCGTTAGCCTTTTAAGCTAAAGATTGGTGATCCCCAACCACCTCCAGTGATATGCCACAATTAAACCCCGCCCCATGATTTGCAATTCTCGTATTCTCGTGACTAGTCTTCCTAACAGTAATCCCAACTAAAGTCTTAAAACACACCTTTACAAATGAAATCACAGCACTAAGCGCCGAAAAACTAAAATCAGACACTTGAAACTGACCATGGCACTAAACCTATTCGACCAATTTATAAGCCCCACACACCTTGGCATCCCCCTAATCGCCATCGCCCTAACCCTACCTTGAATCCTCATCCCTTCTCCAACCAATCGCTACCAAACCAATCGACTGATCTCCTTACAAAACTGATTTATCAAAACATTTACACAACAACTATTAACACCCCTAAATAAAGGTGGACACAAATGAGCAATAATTCTAACCTCTCTAATAGTCTTCATCTTAATACTAAACATTTTAGGACTACTACCATACACATTCACCCCAACAACGCAACTATCACTAAATATGGGCCTAGCTGTGCCACTATGGCTAGCCACAGTAATCATTGGACTACGCAACCAACCCACCGCAGCCCTAGGCCATCTCCTGCCAGAAGGGACCCCAACCCCCCTCATCCCAATCCTAATTATCATCGAGACAATCAGCTTATTCATTCGACCCCTAGCACTAGGAGTACGGCTCACAGCCAACCTCACAGCAGGCCACCTCTTAATCCAATTAATTTCAACTGCAACAATCACCCTATTGCCAATAATAACTACAGTAGCAACTCTCACCGCTATCCTTCTAGTCCTGCTAACCCTCCTAGAAGTAGCAGTTGCCATTATCCAAGCGTACGTATTCGTTCTCCTACTAAGCCTTTACCTACAAGAAAACGTCTAATGGCCCACCAAGCACACGCATATCACATGGTTGATCCAAGCCCATGGCCCTTAACCGGGGCAGTAGCTGCTCTCCTAATAACATCAGGTCTAGCAATCTGATTCCACTTCCACTCAACAACTCTTCTAACACTAGGCCTAATATTGCTACTACTCACAATATACCAATGATGACGAGACGTCGTCCGAGAAGGCACCTTCCAAGGACACCACACCCCTCCAGTACAAAAAGGACTACGATACGGGATAATCCTATTCATCACCTCAGAAGTGCTATTCTTCCTAGGATTCTTCTGAGCCTTCTACCACTCCAGCCTGGCCCCTACCCCTGAGCTAGGAGGATGCTGGCCTCCAACTGGCATTACACCCTTAGACCCATTCGAAGTACCACTCCTTAACACCGCTGTTCTTCTGGCTTCAGGAGTAACAGTGACTTGAGCCCACCACAGCCTAATAGAAGGTGAACGCAAACAAGCAATCCAATCCCTAGCCCTAACTGTTCTACTAGGCCTATACTTCACTGCCCTCCAAGCTATGGAATACTATGAAGCCCCTTTCACTATTGCAGACGGGGTTTACGGCTCAACCTTCTTCGTGGCCACAGGTTTCCACGGACTCCATGTCATTATCGGCTCAACTTTCCTTATCGTCTGCCTACTACGACAAGTCCAATACCACTTTACATCAGAACATCACTTCGGATTTGAAGCAGCCGCCTGATACTGACACTTCGTAGATGTAGTATGACTATTCCTGTACGTCTCTATTTACTGATGAGGCTCATATCTTTCTAGTATTTCAAAGTTAGTACGAGTGACTTCCAATCACCTAGTCTTGGTTAAACTCCAAGGAAAGATAATGAACTTAATTATAACTATCCTACTAATCACCACAACCCTTTCCATAGTGCTGGCCTTAGTATCATTCTGACTCCCCCAAATAACCCCAGACGCAGAAAAACTTTCCCCCTACGAATGTGGCTTCGACCCCTTAGGATCAGCACGCCTGCCATTCTCACTACGATTTTTTCTAGTAGCTATCCTATTCCTGCTGTTCGACCTAGAAATTGCCCTTCTTCTCCCCCTACCATGAGGCAATCAACTACCAAATCCAACCTACACACTCCTGTGAGCTGCAACAGTCCTTATTCTACTTACAATAGGACTAATCTACGAATGACTTCAAGGAGGCCTAGAGTGGGCTGAATAGGGTATTAGTCCAAATTAAGACCTCTGATTTCGGCTCAGAAAACCACGGTTAAAGCCCGTGATCCCCTTATGACACCAGTATACTTCAGCTTCACCTCAGCATTCACTTTAGGATTGATAGGACTAGCCTTCCACCGCACCCACCTTTTATCAGCACTGCTATGTCTAGAAGGAATAATACTATCATTATTCATCGCCTTAGCCTTATGAATACTACAATTAGAAGCAACTGCCTTCTCAGCAGCCCCTATCCTCCTGCTAGCTTTCTCAGCTTGCGAAGCCAGCGCAGGCTTAGCCCTGCTCATCGCCACAGCTCGAACACACGGAACAGATCGACTCCAAGCACTAAACCTCCTACAATGCTAAAAATCCTATTCCCCACAATTATGCTATTCCCAACAATCTGGCTATCCTCTCCCAAATGACTATGGACCACAACAACACTTCAAAGCTTAGCCATCGCACTTATTAGTCTTACCTGAATCAAATGGTCCTCAGAAACAGGCTGAACTTCCTCAAATCTATACATAGGCACAGACCCCCTCTCAACGCCTCTACTAGTACTTACTTGTTGACTCCTACCTCTCATAATCCTCGCCAGCCAAAATCACATTAAAACAGAACCAATTAACCGCCAACGAAGCTACATCACCCTCCTAGCTTCACTACAAACCTTCCTAATTATAGCATTCGGTGCCACAGAAATCATCATATTCTACGTCATATTTGAAGCCACCCTAATCCCCACACTAATTATCATCACCCGCTGAGGAAACCAGGCCGAACGCCTAAGCGCCGGCACATACTTCCTGTTTTATACCCTAGCAGGATCTCTTCCACTACTAGTAGCCCTGCTATTATTACATCAAAATATAGGAACACTTTCAATACTCACAATCCAATACTCACACCCTCTAACTCTAAACTCCTGAGGAGATAAAATTTGATGAGCTGGATGCCTAATCGCCTTCCTAGTAAAAATACCCCTATATGGAGTCCACTTATGACTACCAAAAGCCCACGTAGAAGCTCCTGTGGCAGGCTCTATAGTACTAGCAGCAATTTTACTAAAACTAGGTGGCTATGGTATAATACGAATAATAATTGTCTTAGACCCATTATCCAAAGATCTAGTCTATCCAATCATCGCGCTAGCCCTATGAGGCGTAATCATAACAGGATCAATCTGTCTACGACAAACTGACCTAAAATCATTAATCGCCTACTCTTCTGTAAGCCACATAGGACTAGTCGCAGGGGGCATTCTAATCCAAACTCCGTGAGGATTTACCGGAGCTCTAGTACTAATAATCGCCCACGGACTAGTTTCATCCGCCCTATTCTGCCTGGCTAACACAACCTACGAGCGAACTCACAGCCGAACAATACTCCTAGCCCGAGGATTACAGCTTATCTTCCCTCTAACTGCCGTCTGATGGTTTATCTCAAATCTGGCAAACCTAGCCCTCCCTCCACTACCAAACCTAATAGGAGAACTAGTAATTATCACAGCAATATTTAACTGATCCCCATGAACCCTAGCATTGACCGGAGCAGGAACTCTAATCACTGCAGCCTATTCACTCTACCTATTCCTAATAACCCAACGAGGCCCTCTACCACAACATATCATTAACTTACAACCATTCCACACACGAGAACATCTACTGTTAACTCTTCACCTACTACCAATCATTCTCCTTATTACAAAACCGGAAATCATATGAGGCTGATGATACTGTAGATATAGTTTAACACAAAACATTAGATTGTGGTTCTAAAAATAGAGGTTAAATCCCTCTTATCCACCGAAAGAGGCCCGAGGCATTAAGGACTGCTAATCCTTACCCCCACGGTTAAACTCCGTGGCTCATTCATAATGCTTCTAAAGGATAATAGTTCATCCGTTGGTCTTAGGAACCAAAAACTCTTGGTGCAACTCCAAGTAGCAGCTATGGTAAATACTATTATAACTACTACCCTGCTCTTAACCTTAACAATTTTAGTTTGACCCCTCCTTATAACACTAACCCCAAAACCACTAAACCAAGACTGAGCCACTAAACATGCCAAAACCGCCGTAAGTACTGCATTCTTCATCAACATTATCCCACTCATTATCTTCTTAGACCAAGGAGCAGAAAACATTATCACCACCTGAAATTGAATAAATATTATAAACTTTGATATTAACATTAGCTTTAAATTCGACCACTATTCCCTAGTCTTCACCCCCATCGCCCTATACGTAACATGATCTATTCTAGAATTTGCATCGTGATACATGCACTCTGACCCATACCTAAACCGATTCTTTAAATACTTACTATTATTCTTAGTAGCCATAATTACCCTGGTAACCGCCAATAACCTTTTCCAACTATTCATTGGGTGAGAAGGAGTAGGCATTATATCTTTCCTACTAATTGGATGATGACACGGACGAGCAGACGCCAACACAGCGGCTCTCCAAGCAGTTCTTTATAATCGAGTAGGAGATGTAGGCCTCATCCTAGCCATTGCCTGAATCGCAATAAACCTAAACTCATGAGAAATTCCACAAATCTTTTTACTATCCAAAGAATTTGACATAACACTCCCCCTAATAGGTCTAATCCTAGCTGCCACAGGAAAATCTGCCCAATTCGGCCTGCACCCCTGACTACCCTCAGCAATAGAAGGCCCAACCCCCGTCTCAGCCCTACTGCACTCAAGTACAATAGTAGTTGCAGGAATCTTTCTACTAATCCGACTACACCCACTAATAGAAAACAACCAACTGGCCCTCACCACTTGCCTATGCCTAGGCGCCCTAACAACACTATTTACAGCCACCTGCGCTCTAACCCAAAACGACATCAAAAAAATCGTAGCTTTCTCAACATCAAGCCAACTAGGCTTGATAATGGTCACAATCGGATTAAACCAACCCCAACTAGCCTTCCTACACATTTGCACTCACGCCTTTTTCAAAGCTATGCTGTTCCTATGCTCCGGTTCAATCATCCACAGCCTAAACGACGAGCAAGACATCCGAAAAATAGGTGGACTACACAAACTTATGCCCTTTACTTCTTCCTGCCTTGTCATCGGCAGCCTAGCCCTCACAGGTATACCTTTCCTAGCAGGCTTTTTCTCAAAAGATGCAATCATCGAAGCACTAAACACCTCCAATCTAAACGCCTGTGCCCTAACCATCACATTAATTGCAACATCTTTCACCGCAGTCTACAGCCTTCGAGTCGTATTCTTTGTAACCATAGGCTCCCCTCGATTCCTCCCCCTATCCCCAATCAATGAAAACCACTCTGCAGTAACCGCACCAATTGAACGCCTGGCCTGAGGAAGCATCATCGCAGGCTTAATCATTACCTCAAACTTCCTCCCATTAAAAACCCCCATCATAACCATGCCTCTCGCCCTTAAAATAGCTGCACTAGCAGTTACAATCACAGGCTTAATTATTGCCCTAGCACTAGCCACAGCAACCTCAAAACAAATTAAAATCACCCCAACCCTTACAATCCACAACTTCTCCAACATACTCGGATTCTTCCCACCAATTATTCACCGCCTAATTCCAAAAATTAACCTCACTTTAGGAAAACAAGCTACAAAACTAGACCGACAATGACTAGAAATAGGACCCAAAGGACTGCATCCCATACATAACCTTATTTCCTCAACATTTGACAACATAAACACTAATATTGTCAAAATCTACCTCACCTTCTACCTAGTCTCTACAGCCCTAATCATTACTATCTTATCAACATTCTAAACCGCCCGAAGCGCACCACGTCCTAGGCCTCGAGTTAACTCCAACACTACAAAAAGACATAACAACAACACTCACGCACATACAACCAACATTCAACCCCCAACGGAGTACATCAAAGAAATACCGCTGACATCACCCCGTACTACAAAAAACTCCTTAAACTCATCTACAACAACCCAACCACCATGACTACCTCAAAACCATCACACAGCCACCCCAACTCCAAACAAATACATCAAAACATAAGCTTTAACCGACCCAACCCCCCAAGTCTCAGGAAATGGTTCAGCCGCCAAAGCCGCTGAATACGCAAATACAACTAACATTCCACCCAAATAAATCAAAAATAACATTAAGCCCACTAACGACCCACCATGCCCAATCAAAACCCCACACCCAACCCCCGCCGCCATCGCCAAGCCTAAAGCAGCAAAATAAGGAGCAGGATTAGAAGCAACTCCAACCAACCCGACAACCAACCCTAACAAAAGAATATCAAGAAAATATATCATAATTCTCGCCCGGACTTTAACCAGAACTAATGACTTGAAAAACCACCGTTGTTATTCAACTACAAGAACCATGGTCACCCGTAAAACTCACCCCCTATTCAAAATTATCAACGACGCACTAATTGATCTCCCAGCCCCCTCAAACATCTCCGCCTGATGAAATTTCGGCTCTCTACTACTACTATGCCTTGCAGTGCAAATCCTAACAGGACTATTCCTAGCCATACATTACACTTCAGACGTTTCAACCGCCTTCTCTTCAGTAGCCCACATTTGCCGAGATGTCAACTATGGTTGAGTCATCCGAAATCTACACGCCAACGGAGCCTCCTTCTTCTTCATCTGCCTATACCTACATATCGGACGCGGACTATACTATGGCTCCTACCTATACAAAGAAACCTGAAACATCGGTGTCATTCTTCTTCTACTAGTAATAGCAACCGCATTCGTAGGCTACGTCTTACCATGAGGACAAATATCTTTCTGAGGCGCCACAGTAATTACAAACCTTCTATCAGCCGTACCATACATAGGAGATGCGCTAGTACAATGAATCTGAGGAGGCTTCTCAGTAGACAACGCCACACTAACACGATTCTTCACATTTCACTTCCTTCTCCCATTCGCAGTAATTGCAGCCACAGTACTACACGCCCTATTCCTCCACGAGACAGGCTCCAACAATCCAATCGGGCTAAACTCCGACGCAGACAAAATCTCCTTCCACCCCTACTTCTCCTACAAAGACCTCTTCGGATTCATCGTCCTCATCACTGCCCTTGCAACCCTAGCCCTATTCTCACCAAACCTCCTAGGCGACCCAGAAAACTTCACCCCAGCCAACCCCTTAGTAACCCCTCCCCACATCAAACCAGAATGATACTTCCTATTCGCCTATGCAATCCTACGATCCATTCCAAATAAACTAGGCGGAGTACTAGCATTACTATTCTCTATCCTGGTACTAATAGTCGTCCCCCTATTACACACCTCCAAACAACAAGGACTAACCTTCCGCCCCCTCACCCAGTTCCTATTCTGAGCCCTTGTCGCCGACGTATTCATCCTAACCTGAATCGGCGGAATACCAGTCGAACACCCGTTCATCATTATCGGCCAAATCGCTTCAGTCCTATATTTCACGCTATTTCTAGCCCTAATCCCAATCGCGGGCTGATTAGAGAACAAACTTCTCAACTTCAACTGCCCTAGTAGCTTAGACATAAAGCGCCGGTCTTGTAATCCGGAGATCGAAGGTTAAAATCCTTCCTAGCGCCAGAAAAGAGAGATTTCAACTCCCACCCCTAACTCCCAAAGCTAGGATTCTAAACTAAACTATTTTCTGCAAAAAGCCGAGATCCGACCAAACCATTTTTCACAACACATATATATTCCGACTGCAGCACGGCTGCTATGGTGTAGTACATACATTATGGTGTAAGTACATACATGCATGACTTTACATAATGCCCTAATACATTCGACTTTGAACCCCCTGGATGGACCTCAAATACGTTCGTTCACAACATTAAGATAAGCGGTACAAGGCGCATATTAAAACCTTGATTCCCACTTATATTATATAAAATAGTGGAAACTGTATAGTCGAGCATTTGCATGTCTTAGACCTTCTTCCTTGCTTAATTCAACTATTGATTTACCTAAAACTACTTAATGTAATAAGAAACCACCAACCTTGTAAGTCTAGTGCATATAGTCCTTGATAGGTCAGGGACAAAACTTGTGGGGGTAGTACAATTTGCACTATTACTGGCAACTGGTTCCTATTTCAGGGCCATAAACTTAAAATCCCACTAAATTTGATCTGTCCCGGCATAAGTTAATGCTGTGACCACGACGTAGCAAAAACCCCCCATGCTAAAGCGTTCTTTCTAATGGGCATGGGGTATTTTTAATTTTTAGGTCACTTTCATTTGGCAATTTCATGTAGGAACCGTTCAACTGTTAAAACAAGGGAGAACATTTTCTCTTGCATAGATTAATGATCCATGAAAGCTTTGAAGACATAGTGAGTTTTACACTGCATTATACTCTATCAAGTGCATAACACTATTTCACTACTCCACATACTTCCCTAAGATTTCCCCCCCCCTCTCCCCGCCTCCCGCGCGCGGTAAACCCCCCTTACCCCCCACGCCGTACGAGTCCTAATTAATCCTGTTAAACCCCTAAACCAGGCAAGGCTCGACTGACATGATCAACGAGTATGTTTATGTGTTGATATATAGTGTTATAAATTTGAATTACATTATATAGCTAGTGTAGCTTAAACCAAAGCATAACACTGAAGATGTTAAGATGAATCCTAGAAAGATTCCACAGGCACAAAGGCTTGGTCCTGGCTTTACTATCAGCCCTAGCCCAATTTATACATGCAAGTATCCGCACCCCTGTGAGAATGCCCTCAATCCCCTGCCCGGGGACGAGGAGCAGGCATCAGGCACACCCACTTAGCCCAAGACGCTTTGCTACGCCACACCCCCAAGGGACTTCAGCAGTAATAAACATTAAGCCATAAGTGCAAACTTGACTTAGTTAGGGCTAAAAGGGTCGGTAAAATTCGTGCCAGCCACCGCGGTTATACGAAAGACCCAAGTTGATACACACGGCGTAAAGGGTGGTTAAGGAACACAATAAATAAAGCTAAAGACCCTCTAGGCCGTCATACGCACTCCGAGGGCACGAAACCCATACACGAAAGTAGCTTTAAACAAACCTCACCTGACCCCACGAAAGCTAAGAAACAAACTAGGATTAGATACCCTACTATGCTTAGCCTTAAACCCAGATATACTTTTACACACATATCCGCCCGGGTACTACGAGCACAGCTTAAAACCCAAAGGACTTGGCGGTGTCTCAGACCCACCTAGAGGAGCCTGTTCTAGAACCGATAACCCCCGTTAAACCTCACCACTTCTTGTTTCCCCCGCCTATATACCGCCGTCGTCAGCTTACCCTGTGAAGGCTTAACAGTAAGCAGAATGGGCCCGCCCAAAAACGTCAGGTCGAGGTGTAGCGCACGAAGTGGGAAGAAATGGGCTACATTTTCTACAAAATAGAATATTACGAATGGCATTCTGAAAACTAGTGCCTGAAGGTGGATTTAGTAGTAAAAAGCAAATAGAGCGTTCTTTTGAATTAGGCTCTGAGACGCGCACACACCGCCCGTCACTCTCCCCCGCACCAACACCTTAACTTAACATTCATAATAACATAACCACAAGCACGGGGAGGCAAGTCGTAACATGGTAAGTGTACCGGAAGGTGCACTTGGAATAACCAGGACGTGGCTGAGATAGGCAAGCATCTCCCTTACACCGAGAAGACATCCATGCAAGTTGGATCGCCCTGAGCTAAACAGCTAGCCTAACCACACAAACTAACCAAAACAACATTAAAACATTTTACAAACCCCAAACAACTTAAATTAAAACATTTTACCGCCCTAGTACGTGAGACAGAAAAGGCAACAACTAGAGCCATAGAAAAAGTACCGCAAGGGAACGCTGAAAGAGAAATGAAACAAATCATCAAAGCATAATAAAGCAGAGACTAACCCTCGTACCTTTTGCATCATGATTTAGCCAGCCCCCCTGAGCAAAGCGCCCTTTAGTTCAAGACCCCGAAGCTAAGTGAGCTACCCCGAGACAGTCTATTAATTAGGACCAACCCGTCTCTGTGGCAAAAGAGTGGGAAGATCTCCGGGTAGAGGTGATAGACCTACCGAACTTAGTTATAGCTGGTTGCCTAAGAAATGAATAGAAGTTCAGCTTCGCACTCCTCAACTCACAGCTATTTCTAATAACATAAGAGTCAGAGCAACATGCGAGAGTTAATCAAAAGGGGTACAGCCCTTTTGAAACAGGACACAACCTTACCAGGAGGTTAAAGATTACATTATACAAGATACACCGCTCTAGTGGGCCTAAAAGCAGCCATCTAGACAGAAAGCGTTAAAGCTCGGGCGGATCAATAAATCTATTATCCAAATATCCAATCTAAAACCCCTAATCATATTAGGCCATTCCATGCAAACATGGAAGAGATACTGCTAAAATGAGTAATAAGAAGGAACCCCCTTCTCCTAGCCTACGTGTATGCTAGATCGGACCCCCCACTAGCAATTAACGAACCCAACCAAAGAGGGCAATGTGACCACACCAAAAACCAAGAAAACCCCACATCAGCTCAATCGTTATCCCCACACCGGAAGGCAATACATAGGAAAGACTAAAAGAAAAGGAAGGAACTCGGCAAACACAAGCCTCGCCTGTTTACCAAAAACATCGCCTCCTGCAAACCTCAACGTATAGGAGGTCTTGCCTGCCCAGTGACAAGTTAAACGGCCGCGGTATTTTGACCGTGCGAAGGTAGCGCAATCACTTGTCTTTTAAATGAAGACCTGTATGAATGGT
>JAOTRA010000030.1:16725-33315 GCA_026260255.1 Pseudolaguvia tuberculata
CCCGAAATTATATGAGGATGGTGGTACTGTAGATATAGTTTTAACGAAAACATTAGATTGTGGTTCTAAAAACAGGGGTTAAACCCCCCTTATCCACCGAAAGAGGCCTAAGGCAGTAAGGTCTGCTAAACCTTAACCCCCGCAGTTAAATTCTGCGGCTCATTCAATCAGCTCCTAAAGGATAATAGTTCATCCGTTGGTCTTAGGAACCAAAAACTCTTGGTGCAACTCCAAGTAGCAGCTATGCTAAGCAATATCGCAACAACCTCCCTACTACTTACCCTAACAATCTTAATTCTACCACTACTACTAACCCTCAGCCCAACCCCCCCAGGCCCGGAATGAGCCACAAAACACGTAAAAACTGCCGTCAGTACCGCATTCTTTATTAACATAATCCCTCTTATAATTTTTTTAGACCAAGGAATAGAGTCCGTCATTACAACATGTCAATGGATAAACACCACAAATTTTGACATCAACATAAGCTTCAAATTTGACCACTACTCATTAATTTTTACCCCAATTGCCCTATACGTAACATGGTCAATTCTAGAATTTGCATCATGATATATACACTCAGACCCCTACTTAAACCGATTCTTCAAATATCTGCTACTATTTCTAGTAGCAATGATTATCTTAGTAACAGCCAACAACCTCTTTCAATTATTTATTGGCTGAGAGGGCGTAGGAATCATATCATTTTTGCTAATCGGATGGTGGCACGGCCGAGCTGATGCTAACACAGCAGCATTACAAGCAGTTCTATACAACCGCGTAGGAGATATCGGACTAATTTTAGCCATAGCCTGAATTGCAACAAACTTAAATTCATGAGAGCTATCACAAATCTTTTTACTCGCCAAAGACCATGACCTCACTTTCCCCCTACTAGGCATTATTCTAGCCGCTACTGGGAAGTCCGCCCAATTCGGACTACACCCATGATTACCCTCAGCGATAGAAGGTCCTACCCCAGTATCTGCCCTACTGCACTCTAGTACCATAGTAGTTGCAGGAATTTTCCTACTAATTCGAATGCACCCCCTAATAGAGGACAACCCCGTAATTCTTACCACTTGCCTATGCCTTGGTGCCCTAACAACACTATTTACAGCCATATGTGCCCTAACACAAAATGACATCAAAAAAATTGTAGCCTTTTCAACCTCCAGTCAATTAGGCCTAATAATAGTAACTATTGGCCTTAATCAACCACAACTAGCTTTCCTCCACATCTGTACCCACGCCTTTTTCAAAGCCATACTATTCTTATGCTCAGGCTCCATTATCCATAGCCTAAACGATGAACAAGACATCCGAAAAATAGGTGGATTACATAAACTTATGCCACTTACTTCATCATGCCTAATTATCGGTAGTCTAGCCTTAACCGGCACCCCATTTCTAGCAGGTTTCTTTTCAAAAGACGCAATCATTGAAGCTCTAAACACTTCTTACTTAAACACCTGAGCCCTAGCCCTAACACTTATTGCCACATCCTTCACTGCTATTTATAGCCTACGAGTAATCTTTTATGTCACCATGGGGTCCCCCCGATTTACAACCCTTTCCCCAATTAATGAAAACCACAAAGCAGTGACTGCCCCTATTGAACGACTAGCCTGAGGCAGCATTATTGCAGGTCTAATTATCACTTCAAACTTTATACCTCTAAAAACTCCCACTATAACCATACCACCTTCAATAAAACTAGCTGCCCTCATCGTAACTATCATAGGATTAATTATCGCATTAGCCCTAACCACAGCCACCTCCAAACAAATTAAAATCGCCCCCACCACCACAACCCATAATTTCTCAAACATACTCGGCTTCTTCCCACACATCACCCACCGGTTAGTCCCAAAAATTAACTTAGCATTAGGGAAACAGGCCACCAAAATTGACCGCCAATGATTAGAACTTGGCCCAAAAGGGCTTCACCCCACACACCAGTACCTATCTTCCCTATTTAATACAAATACCAGCACTATTAAAATCTACCTAATATTCTATTTAATTACAACAGCCCTGGCAACTGCCCTACTCACTGCCCTCTAAACAGCCCGAAGCGCCCCACGACTAAGTCCCCGCGTTAACTCCAATACAACAAAAAGACACAACAACAAAACTCATGCACAAACTACAAGTATAGGCCCACCAGCTGAATACATCAAAGAAATTCCACCAACATCCCCCCGAACTATAAAAAACTCTTTAAACTCATCAACAACCACTCAATACCCCCCACACCCAGATCAAAACCATCAAAACCCTGTCCCAACCCCTAATAAATACACAAGAACATAAACCTTAACTGACCCTATGCCCCAAGTCTCAGGAAAAGGTTCCGCAGCCAAAGCTGCTGAATACGCAAAAACCACCAACATTCCACCCAAATAAATCAAAAACAACATTAAACCAATTAATGACCCCCCATGCCCAACTAATACCCCACACCCAACCCCAGCTGCCACTGCCAATCCTAAAGCTGCAAAATAAGGCGCAGGATTAGAAGCAACCCCAACCAACCCAACCACCAAACACAATAAAAGTAAATCTAAAAAATATATCATAGTTCCTACCAGGACTTTAACCAGGACTAATGACTTGAAAAACCACCGTTGTAATTCAACTATAAGAACTTTAATGGTCACCCGTAAAACACACCCTTTATTAAAAATTATTAATGATGCACTAATTGACCTTCCCGCCCCATCTAACATTTCCGCATGATGAAATTTTGGCTCCCTATTACTACTCTGCTTAATTATACAAATCTTAACAGGACTATTCTTAGCTATACACTACACTTCCGACATCTCAACTGCCTTTTCATCAGTAGTGCACATCTGCCGAGACGTAAACTATGGCTGAGTAATCCGAAACCTCCATGCAAACGGCGCCTCATTCTTTTTTATCTGCATCTACTTCCACATTGGACGAGGCCTCTACTATGGCTCCTATCTATACAAAGAAACCTGAAACATTGGAGTTGTACTTCTACTGCTCGTAATAATGACTGCATTCGTTGGATACGTCCTACCATGAGGTCAAATATCATTCTGAGGTGCCACCGTAATTACAAACCTATTATCAGCTGTTCCCTACATGGGAAACACCTTAGTTCAATGAATTTGAGGTGGCTTTTCTGTAGACAATGCAACCCTTACCCGATTTTTTGCCTTCCACTTCTTACTCCCCTTCGCAATCGTAGCAGCCACAATTTTGCACGCCCTATTTCTTCACGAAACCGGCTCAAACAACCCCCTTGGACTAAACTCTGACCCAGATAAAATCTCATTTCATCCATATTTCTCCTACAAAGACCTCCTAGGCTTTATAGTACTAATCACAGCCTTAGCTTCCCTAGCACTATTTTCCCCAAATTTACTTGGAGACCCAGAAAATTTCACCCCGGCAAACCCCCTAGTCACCCCACCACACATCAAGCCCGAATGATACTTTTTATTTGCATACGCCATTTTACGATCTATCCCAAATAAACTAGGTGGAGTACTAGCACTACTATTTTCAATTCTCATTCTAATAATCGTGCCCTTATTACATACATCAAAACAACAAGGCACCACTTTCCGTCCAATTACACAACTAATATTTTGAACCCTAGTTGCAGATGTACTTATTTTAACCTGAATTGGAGGCATACCAGTAGAACACCCCTTCATCATCATTGGACAAATCGCCTCCATCCTGTACTTTTCATTATTCCTCATCCTATACCCCATAACAGGATGATTAGAAAATAAACTACTTAATTTCAACTGCCCTAGTAGCTTAGACATAAAGCGCCGGTCTTGTAATCCGGCGATCGAAGGTTAAACTCCTTCCTAGCGCCAGAAAAGAGAGATTTTAACTCCCACCCCTAACTCCCAAAGCTAGGATTCTCAGTTAAACTATTTTCTGAAAACAATAATTGTTCGACTTACTCATATGTGCTATGCTCTAGTACATATTATGCATAACTCAACACCGTGCTTTAGTACATATTATGCATAATATTACATCATGGTACAATACATTAACAAAATACCAACATAACATTAATATAAATACATTTTAACACCAACATTACTGTAATATTCAAAATACAATGTAAACTCATATAAATTCTTTAAAATCTATAAATTTTTTTAAAAAAAAAATGTAATTTTTTACAAAACATTTAAAAAAAAATTCAACAAAATTTTAATCCAACCATTTTTTCCTCACGGTGAGAGACCACCATCAGTTGATACCTTAAGGTACAATATCCTTGATAGGTCAGGGACAATAATCGTGGGGGTCGCACAACTTGCACTATTTCTGGCATTTGGTTCCTATTTCAGGGCCATAAAACAGATAAATCCCCAAGTTATTAACTGTCCCGGCATAAGTTAATGGTGGAGTGCATCATTAGCAAGCACCCCCCAAAACAATCATTCTAAGGGGCATTTGGTATTTTTTTTTTTTTTTGGAAATTCGTCTGACATTTCCAGTGGTTTTACCAATAAAATACAAGGTGGTCCTACATTATGTCAAGTGGTAAATTTTATATCATGATATAAAGACACAATTATTAAGAGTAGCATAGATTTCGAGCAGGTGCATAACTCTGTTCTCACTCCACATATTACTCTATGATTCCCCCCCTGCCCCCGCGCGCGGTTAAACCCCCCTACCCCCTAAGCCGAAGAGTCCTTAATATATCCTGTTAAACCCCTAAACCAGGTAAGGCTCGATCGACATGATCAACGAGTTAATATGCGTGTTGATATATAGTGTTATAAAATCGCACCACACTATATAGCTAGCGTAGCTTAAACCAAAGCATGACACTGAAGATGTTAAGATAAAACCTAGAAATTTTCGCAAGCACAAAGGCTTGGTCCTGACTTTACTATCAGCTTTAGACCAATTTATACATGCAAGTATCCGCACCCCTGTGAGAATGCCCTCAATCATCTGACCGAAAACGAGGAGCAAGCATCAGGCACAGCCCTATCTGGCCCAAGACGCTTTGCTATGCCACACCCCCAAGGGAATCCAGCAGTAATAAACATTAAGCCATAAGTGAAAACTTGACTTAGTTAGGCCTAAAAGGGTCGGTAAAATTCGTGCCAGCCACCGCGGTTATACGAAAGACCCCAGCTGATAGACACGGCGTAAAGGGTGGTTAAGGGCACCCCAAAATAAAGCTAAAGACCCCCTAAGCCGTCATACGCATTCCGAGGGCTCGAACTCCACATACGAAAGTAGCTTTAAACTAAAATTACCTGACCCCACGAAAGCTAAGAAACAAACTGGGATTAGATACCCCACTATGCTTAGCCTTAAACCTAGATGTACTACCACAAATACATCCGCCAGGGGACTACGAGCATAGCTTAAAACCCAAAGGACTTGGCGGTGTCTCAGACCCACCTAGAGGAGCCTGTTCTAGAACCGATAACCCCCGCTAAACCTCACCACTTCTTGCTTTACCCGCCTATATACCGCCGTCGTCAGCTTACCCTGTGAAGGCCCAATAGTAAGCAAAATAGGTTCACCCAAAAACGTCAGGTCAAGGTGTAGCGTATGAAGTGGGAAGAAATGGGCTACATTTTCTACATACCAGAACAATACAAATGGCACCCTGAAATAAATGCCTGAAGGTGGATTTAGTAGTAAAAAGAGAATAGAGAGTTCTTTTGAATTAGGCTCTGAGACGCGCACACACCGCCCGTCACTCTCCCCTGCACAACTACAAAATTAATACATAATCCTATAAAAATCAGCACGGGGAGGCAAGTCGTAACATGGTAAGTGTACCGGAAGGTGCACTTGGAATAACCAGAGTGTGGCTAAAATAGTAAAGCATCTCCCTTACACCGAGAAGACATCCATGCAAATTGGATCACCCTGAGCTAAACAGCTAGCTTAAACACCAAACCAACAAATCCAACATTAAAACCATACACAAGACTGACACAACATTAACCAAAACATTCTACCGCCCAAGTATGAGAGACAAAAAAGGCCACTTATAAAGCTACAGAAACAGTACCGCAAGGGAATGCTGAAAGAGAAATGAAACAAATCATTAAAGCACCATAAAGCAGAGACTAATCCTCGTACCTTTTGCATCATGATTTAGCCAGTCCTATTGAGCAAAGAGAACTTTAGTTCAAAACCCCGAAACTAGGTGAGCTACCCCGAGATAGCCTATCACTAGGGCAAACCCGTCTCTGTGGCAAAAGAGTGGGAAAATCTCCAGGTAGAGGTGACAGACCTACCGAACCAAGTTATAGCTGGTTGCCTACGAAATGGATAAAAGTTCAGCCTCGCAATCCTTAATTCAAAGCCTTAAAACTAAAGAACAAAAGTAATACACGAGAGTTAGTCATTGGGGGTACAGCCCTTATGAAACAGAATACAATCTCACCAGGAGGTTAAAGATTAAATTAAACAAGATAAACTGCTTCAGTGGGCCTAAAAGCAGCCACCTGACCAGAAAGCGTTAAAGCTCCGGCAGATAAAAATTCAATTATTTAAATATTAAATCTAAAACCCCTAACCATACTAGGCCCTTCCATGCTAACATGGAAGAGATACTGCTAAAATGAGTAATAAGAAGAAATTCTCCTTCTCCCGGCCCACGTGTATGCTAGATCGGACTCCCCACTAGCTATTATCGAACCCAATCAAAGAGGGAAATGTGACTATATCAAACACCAAGAAAAACTCACATAATGTAATCGTTACCCCCACACTGGAAGGCCACAAGGAAAGACTAAAAGAAAAGGAAGGAACTCGGCAAACATATAAGCCTCGCCTGTTTACCAAAAACATCGCCTCCTGCAAACTACCGATGTATAGGAGGTCTTACCTGCCCAGTGACAAATTAAACGGCCGCGGTATTTTGACCGTGCGAAGGTAGCGCAATCACTTGTCTTTTAAATGAAGACCTGTATGAATGGTGGAACGAGGGCTTAACTGTCTCCCTTCTCCAGTCAATGAAATTGATCTGCCCGTGCAGAAGCGGACATACTAACACAAGACGAGAAGACCCTTTGGAGCTTAAGATACAAGATCATCTATGTCAATAACCTAAAAATGCTAAACCTAATAGTAATTGATCTAAATCTTCGGTTGGGGCGACCACGGGAGAAAACAAATCTCCCACGCGGACTGGGACATACCCAAAACTAAGAAAGACATTTCTAAGTAACAGAACTTCTGACCACAAAGATCCGGCCACCCGCCGATCAACGGACCAAGTTACCCTAGGGATAACAGCGCAATCCCCTTTCAGAGCCCATATCGACAAGGGGGTTTACGACCTCGATGTTGGATCAGGACATCCTAATGGTGTAGCCGCTATTAAGGGTTCGTTTGTTCAACGATTAAAGTCCTACGTGATCTGAGTTCAGACCGGAGTAATCCAGGTCAGTTTCTATCTGTGACGCCACTTTTCCTAGTACGAAAGGACCGGAAAAGAGGGGCCCCTGTTATAAACATGCCCCACCCCAAATTAATGCAACCAACTAAATTAAATAATAGGCGGGCGTAACCTCCTATCAAGATAAGATTATTAAGATGGCAGAGCCCGGTAATTGCAAAAGGCCTAAGCCCTTTCGGCCGGAGGTTCAAATCCTCCTCTTAATCATGATAGCCTTACTAATTACCTACCTTATTCATCCCTTAACCTACATAGTACCCGTCCTACTCGCAGTAGCATTCCTTACCTTAATTGAACGAAAAGTTCTAGGCTACATACAACTGCGAAAAGGGCCAAATGTAGTAGGACCCTACGGACTAATACAACCAATTGCAGATGGAGTAAAACTATTTATTAAAGAGCCGGTACGCCCTTCAACCTCCTCCCCCTTTCTATTTCTTATAACACCAATACTAGCCCTAACATTAGCCCTACTCCTATGGACCCCTATACCCATACCATACTCTCTAACAGAGTTAAACTTAGGACTATTATTTATCTTAGCCCTATCAAGCCTAGCAGTATATTCAATTCTAGGCTCTGGCTGAGCCTCCAACTCTAAATACGCACTTATCGGGGCCCTTCGAGCAGTGGCACAAACCATTTCATACGAAGTAAGCCTAGGCCTAATTTTATTATCCACAATCATTTTCACAGGAGGGTTTACACTACAAATATTTAACACGACCCAAGAAACAGTATGACTACTACTACCCGCCTGACCCCTTGCTGCCATATGATATATCTCAACACTAGCAGAAACAAACCGAGCCCCATTTGACCTAACAGAAGGAGAGTCAGAACTAGTCTCAGGCTTCAACGTAGAATATGCCGGAGGTCCTTTTGCCCTATTTTTCTTAGCTGAATACGCCAACATCCTTTTAATAAACACACTATCAACAATCCTATTTTTAGGCGCTACTCACACCCCCACTATCCCTGAACTCACCTCCATAAACATCATAACAAAAGCTGCCATGCTATCTATACTATTCCTATGAATCCGCGCCTCCTACCCACGGTTTCGATACGACCAACTCATGCACTTAGTATGAAAAAACTTTTTACCAATAACTCTAGCACTGATTCTATGACATGCTGCTCTCCCCATTGCACTCACAGGACTACCCCCACAACTGTAACTAAAAGGAGCTGTGCCTGAATGCCAAAGGACCACTTTGATAGAGTGACTTACGGAGGCTAAATTCCTCCCAGCTCCTTAGAAAAAAGGGACTCGAACCCATATCCTAGAGATCAAAACTCCAAGTGTTTCCATTACACCACTTTCTAGTAAGATCAGCTAATTAAAGCTTTTGGGCCCATACCCCAAAAATGTAGGTTAAAATCCTTCTCTTACCAATGAGCCCCTACACCCTCACAATCCTGCTCTCTAGCCTAGGACTAGGGACTACCCTAACATTCATAACATCCCACTGACTACTAGCATGAATGGGACTTGAGATCAACACACTAGCGATTCTTCCCATCATAGCCCAACACCACCACCCTCGAGCTGTAGAAGCTACCACCAAATATTTCCTAGCACAAGCTGCCGCCGCAGCAACAATCCTATTCGCAAGTACTATAAACGCCTGAACTACAGGCGAATGAAACATCTACTGTCTAACAAACCCAACTGCTACGACCTTAGTAACAATGGCACTAGCACTAAAAGTAGGATTAGCCCCATTACATTTCTGAATACCCTCAGTTATGCAAGGCCTAAGTCTGTCAACAGCACTTATCCTTGCAACATGACAAAAACTAGCACCATTTGCACTAATTGTCCAAATAGCCCCACTTGCTCAACCACAGCTAATCACAGCCTTAGCCCTACTTTCCGTAATAGTTGGAGGCTGAGGAGGCTTAAACCAAACACAACTACGAAAAATCATAGCATACTCATCAATTGCACACCTTGGGTGAATAGTTATAATCGCCCAATTTAAGCCCCAACTAACAATTTTAACACTAATTATTTATATTCTATTAACTGCTGCAACCTTCCTCACATTCAAATTAATAACTACAATAAAAATCAACACCTTGACAATAACATGAACTAAAGCACCCATTGTTACAGCCGCCGCTGCCCTCACCCTCCTCTCACTAGGGGGTCTCCCCCCACTCACAGGCTTCATACCAAAATGACTAATCCTACAAGAACTGACTGCCCAAAACCTCCCACTCACTGCCACCATCATAGCACTAAGCGCATTATTAAGCCTATACTTCTACCTACGACTATGCTATGCTATAACCCTAACAACCTCCCCTAATACAAACAATGCCTCAACACCCTGACGCCTACAAATTACCCAAAGCACCGCCCCCTTAGCCATATTTACAACTTCAGCATTAGTACTCCTACCCCTTACCCCCATAATGCAAGCCCTAGTGAACTAGAGACTTAGGATAACATCAGACCAAAAGCCTTCAAAGCTTTAAGCAGGAGTGAGAATCTCCTAGTCCCTGAGTAAGACTTGCAGGACTTTATCCCACATCTTCTGAATGCAACTCAGACACTTTAATTAAGCTAAAGCCTTACTAGACGAGAAGGCCTCGATCCTACAAACTCCTAGTTAACAGCTAGGCGCTCAATCCAGCGAGCATTCATCTACTTTCCCCGCCGTCCTTCAAAAAGGCGGGGAAAGCCCCGGCGGGCCATTAACCTGCTTCCTCGGATTTGCAATCCAAAATGTTATACACCACGGGGCTTGATAGGAAAAGGATTTAAACCTTTATCTATGGAGCTACAATCCACCGCCTAAACATTCGGCCATCCTACCTGTGACGATCACACGCTGATTCTTCTCAACTAACCACAAAGACATTGGCACCCTCTATTTAGTATTCGGTGCATGAGCCGGGATAGTGGGCACAGCTTTAAGCCTACTAATCCGAGCGGAGCTGGCACAGCCTGGTGCTCTCCTAGGCGATGACCAAATTTATAATGTAATTGTCACTGCCCATGCTTTCGTTATAATTTTCTTTATAGTAATACCAATTATAATTGGAGGTTTCGGCAACTGACTTGTCCCTTTAATAATTGGGGCACCAGACATAGCCTTCCCACGAATAAACAACATAAGCTTCTGACTTCTGCCGCCCTCATTTCTACTACTTCTCGCTTCCTCTGGAGTAGAAGCCGGGGCAGGCACAGGATGAACTGTTTACCCACCTCTAGCTGGAAACCTGGCCCACGCAGGGGCCTCCGTAGACCTAGCCATCTTCTCTTTGCACCTCGCTGGGATTTCTTCTATTTTAGGCGCCATTAACTTTATTACAACTATCATTAATATAAAACCCCCAGCAATTTCACAATACCAGACACCACTATTTGTGTGAGCCGTACTTATCACAGCAGTCCTCCTACTACTGTCCCTGCCAGTACTCGCTGCAGGTATTACAATACTCTTGACGGACCGCAATCTAAATACAACCTTCTTTGACCCTTCAGGAGGAGGCGACCCAATTCTATACCAACACCTATTCTGATTCTTCGGACACCCGGAAGTCTATATTTTAATCCTACCAGGGTTTGGGATAATCTCACACATTGTAGCATACTACGCAGGGAAAAAAGAACCATTTGGGTACATGGGAATAGTGTGGGCCATGATAGCTATCGGACTCCTAGGCTTTATCGTGTGAGCCCACCATATATTTACAGTAGGAATAGACGTGGACACCCGAGCATACTTCACATCAGCAACAATAATCATTGCAATCCCCACAGGAGTAAAAGTATTCAGCTGACTTGCAACCCTGCACGGAGGATCTATTAAATGGGAAACCCCCATACTATGAGCCCTTGGATTCATTTTCCTATTTACTGTAGGAGGACTAACAGGAATCGTACTAGCTAACTCGTCTTTAGACATTGTCCTCCACGACACCTACTACGTAGTAGCCCACTTCCATTATGTCCTATCAATAGGAGCAGTATTTGCCATCATGGGAGCATTTGTACACTGATTCCCATTATTTACAGGCTATACAATGCATGAAACATGAACAAAAATCCACTTCGGTACAATATTTGTGGGTGTGAACCTTACTTTCTTCCCACAACACTTCTTAGGCCTAGCTGGCATGCCACGACGATACTCAGACTACCCTGACGCCTACTCACTATGAAATATTGTCTCCTCAGTAGGTTCCCTAATTTCTTTAGTAGCAGTAATTATATTCCTCTTTATTCTATGAGAAGCTTTTACAGCTAAACGAGAAGTACTATCCGTGGAGTCTTCACACACCAATGTAGAATGACTGCACGGCTGCCCTCCACCTTACCACACCTTCGAAGAGCCAGCCTTCGTCCAAATTCAACCAAACTAACGAGAAAGGAGGGAATCGAACCCCCATAAGCTAATTTCAAGCCAGCCACATAACCACTCTGCCACTTTCTTTAATAAGATACTAGTAAAACATACATTACACTGCCTTGTCAAGACAAAATTGTAGGTTAAATTCCTGCGTATCTTAAGCCTCTGGGCTTAATGGCACACCCCTCTCAACTAGGTTTTCAAGACGCGGCCTCCCCAACCATAGAAGAACTTCTCCACTTTCACGACCATGCCTTAATAATCGTTTTTCTAATTAGCACTCTCGTACTATATATTATTGTGGTTATAGTCACCACTAAACTAACTAACAAATACATTCTAGATTCACAAGAAATCGAAATGGTATGAACTGTCCTCCCAGGTCTAATTTTAGTTTTGATTGCCCTCCCATCATTACGAATTCTCTACCTAATAGATGAGGTTAATGACCCTCACCTTACTGTAAAAGCCATAGGGCACCAATGATACTGAAGCTACGAATATACCGACTACGAAAATTTAGCCTTTGACTCATACATAATCCCCACACAAGACCTACTGCCAGGACAATTCCGCTTGCTAGAAACTGATCACCGAATAGTAATCCCTATAGAATCACCAGTTCGAGTTCTAGTCTCAGCAGAAGATGTCCTACACTCCTGAGCCGTCCCTTCCATGGGCGTAAAAATAGACGCAGTTCCAGGACGGCTAAACCAAACATCCTTCATTGCATCCCGCCCCGGGGTATTCTACGGACAATGTTCTGAGATCTGCGGAGCTAACCATAGCTTCATACCTATTGTTGTGGAGGCCGTACCCCTAGAACACTTTGAAAACTGATCATCACTTATACTTGAAGACGCCTCCATGGAAAGCTAAATAGGGCTTAGCGTTAGCCTTTTAAGCTAAAGAATGGTGACCCCCGCCCACCTCCAAGGACATGCCACAACTAAACCCCTCCCCATGATTTGCAATTCTTGTATTCTCATGACTAGTATTCTTAACATTAATCCCAAACAAAGTATCAAAACACACATTTACAAATGAGATCACTACCTTAGGTACTGAAAAATTTAAAACCGACACCTGAAACTGACCATGGCACTAAACCTATTTGACCAATTCATAAGCCCCACACACTTTGGTGTACCCCTAATTGCCATCGCGCTAACCCTCCCATGAATTCTTATTCCTGCCCCTACAAATCGAATCCAAAATAACCGCCTCATCTCTCTACAAGGCTGGTTCATTAAAGCATTTACACAACAACTCCTCCTCCCACTAAACAAAGGGGGACATAAATGGGCCCTAATACTAGCCTCTCTAATAGTATTTATTTTATCACTTAATATACTAGGACTCCTTCCATACACATTTACACCAACAACCCAACTCTCCTTAAATATAGGACTAGCAGTTCCACTATGATTAGCAACTGTAATCATAGGACTACGTAATCAACCTACAGCAGCCCTAGGACACCTTCTCCCAGAAGGAACCCCTGTCCCTCTAATCCCAATTTTAATTGTCATCGAAACAATCAGCCTATTTATTCGACCCCTAGCCCTAGGAGTACGGCTAACCGCCAATCTTACAGCAGGTCATCTCCTAATTCAATTAATTTCAACCGCAACTATTACACTCCTCCCAATAATAACAACAGTTGCAGCTCTAACCGCCAGCCTGCTAGTTATATTAACTCTTCTAGAAGTAGCAGTAGCCATAATTCAAGCATATGTCTTTGTTCTACTACTAAGCCTTTATCTACAAGAAAACGTCTAATGACCCACCAAGCACATGCATATCATATGGTAGATCCAAGCCCATGGCCCCTAACCGGCGCAGTCGCTGCACTTCTAATAACATCTGGACTAGCAATCTGATTCCACTTCCACTCAATTATCCTTATGTCACTAGGGCTAATCCTATTAATTTTAACAATAATCCAATGATGACGAGACATTATCCGAGAAGGAACATTCCAAGGCCATCACACACCTCCTGTACAAAAAGGATTACGATACGGAATAATTCTCTTCATCACCTCCGAAGTCTTCTTTTTCTTAGGGTTCTTTTGAGCCTTCTACCACTCCAGCTTAGCACCTACACCAGAGCTCGGAGGATGCTGACCCCCAACAGGAATCACAGCCCTAGATCCATTTGAAGTCCCACTACTCAATACAGCAGTACTACTAGCATCTGGGGTAACAGTCACATGAGCCCACCACAGCCTTATAGAGGGAGAACGAAAACAAGCAATTCAATCTTTAACTCTTACAATCCTACTAGGCTTCTACTTTACAGCCCTACAAGCCATAGAATACTACGAGACCCCTTTCACAATTGCTGACGGTGTGTACGGTGCAACCTTCTTTGTGGCAACAGGATTCCACGGCCTACACGTTATTATTGGCTCTACATTTCTAGCTATCTGCCTTATTCGACAAGTCCAATATCACTTTACATCTGAGCACCACTTTGGATTTGAGGCTGCCGCCTGATACTGACACTTCGTAGACGTGGTTTGACTCTTCCTATACGTCTCTATCTACTGATGAGGCTCATATCTTTCTAGTATCTAAGTAAGTACGAGTGACTTCCAATCACCTAGTCTTGGTTAAAATCCAAGGAGAGATAATGAACTTAATTTTGACTATACTAATCATCTCAACTATTTTATCAATTATTCTAGCTACAGTCTCATTTTGACTACCACAAATGAGTCCCGACACAGAAAAACTATCACCTTACGAGTGCGGGTTCGACCCACTGGGGTCAGCCCGCCTCCCATTCTCCTTACGATTCTTCCTTGTGGCCATCTTATTTCTCCTATTTGACCTAGAAATTGCACTACTCCTACCCCTCCCATGAGGTAATCAACTACCTGATCCATCCTACACACTACTATGAGCCGCAACTGTACTAATTCTACTTACACTAGGCCTAATTTACGAATGATTACAAGGAGGCCTAGAATGGGCCGAATAGGGAGCTAGTCCAAATAAAGACCACTGATTTCGGCTCAGAAGATTACGGTTTAACTCCGTAGCCCCCTTATGACACCTGTGTACCTTAGCTTCACCTCAGCATTTACCCTGGGCCTAACAGGCCTGGCTTTTCATCGCTCCCACCTAATGTCAGCCCTACTATGCCTAGAAGGCATAATACTATCCCTATTTATTGCCCTCGCCCTATGAACCCTTCAACTAGAATCAACTGCCTTCTCTACAACCCCAATTCTTCTTCTGGCCTTCTCAGCCTGTGAAGCCGGCGCGGGCCTAGCTCTATTAGTCGCCACTGCCCGCACTCACGGAACAGACCACCTACAAGCCTTGAATCTTCTACAATGTTAAAAATCCTAATACCAACCCTAATGCTATTCCCAACAATCTGACTTTCCTCCCACAAATGACTATGAGCAACTACAACCTTTCAAAGCCTAACTATTGCACTAATAAGCTTAACTTGAATCAAAACCCCAATAGAAACCACTTGATCATCCTCCAATTTTTTTATAGGCACAGACTCCCTATCAACACCCCTATTAATCCTAACCTGCTGACTGCTACCACTAATAATCCTAGCCAGCCAAAATCACCTTAAAACAGAACCAATTATACACCAACGAACATACATTACGCTACTGACATCTTTACAGGCTTTTCTAATTATAGCATTTGGTGCTACTGAAATCATTATATTTTACGTTATATTTGAAGCAACACTAATCCCAACACTCATCATTATCACCCGATGAGGAAACCAGGCCGAACGACTTAATGCCGGGACATATTTCTTATTCTATACACTAGCTGGCTCTCTCCCATTATTAGTTGCCCTCCTCCTACTACAGCACACTACTGGCACCCTCTCCATGCTTATTATACAATTTACAGAACCACTAAATCTATCCTCTTTAGGGGATAAACTATGATGAGCAGCCTGCCTAATTGCTTTCCTAGTAAAAATGCCACTTTACGGCGTACATCTGTGACTACCCAAAGCCCATGTAGAAGCCCCAGTAGCAGGCTCTATGGTACTAGCAGCAGTTTTACTTAAACTTGGAGGATATGGTATAATACGAATGATAGTAGTACTAGATCCACTATCAAAAAATCTCGCCTACCCAATTATTGCCCTTGCCCTATGGGGTATCATCATAACAGGCTCAATTTGTCTACGACAAACAGACTTAAAGTCCTTAATCGCCTACTCATCCGTCAGCCACATGGGTCTAGTGGCCGGTGGAATTCTTATTCAAACACCATGAGGCTTTACCGGAGCACTAATCCTTATGATTGCCCATGGCCTAGTTTCCTCCGCCCTATTTTGCCTAGCTAACACTACATATGAACGCACCCATAGCCGAACTATAATGCTAGCCCGAGGAATACAAATTATTTTCCCTCTAACAGCTGTATGATGATTTATCTCCAACCTGGCAAACCTCGCACTGCCTCCTCTACCCAACCTGATAGGGGAACTAATAATTATTACAGCAATATTCAACTGGTCCCCATGAACCTTAGTAGCAACAGGAACAGGCACCCTAATCACTGCTGCCTACTCCCTATACTTATTTCTTATAACACAACGTGGCCCCCTACCACAACATATTACTAATCTACAGCCGTTCCACACACGAGAACATCTATTAATAACACTTCATCTATTACCAGTAATCCTCCTCATAACAAAGCCCGAAATTATATGAGGATGGTGGTACTGTAGATATAGTTTTAACGAAAACATTAGATTGTGGTTCTAAAAACAGGG
>JAOTRA010000030.1:33415-47155 GCA_026260255.1 Pseudolaguvia tuberculata
GTGTGTGTGTGTGTGTGTGTGTGTGTGTGTGTGTGTGTGTGTGTGTGTGTGTGTGTGTGTGTGTGTGTGTGAGTGTACTTATAGGTAACAATCAGGAATCACCAATACTATTTATTTCTAAACTTCAACAGCATATGCTCCACCTATCAACACAGTATAAACACAGTATATGACCAAGCATTCATTCATTCATCTTCTTACCCGCTTATTCCCTAGTTAGGGGTCACGGGGATCCGCTGGTGCACTTAGGGCGAGAGGCAGGAGTTAACCCAGGACAGATTTCCAGTCCATCACAGGGCAACACATAGACAAACAACCACACACACACACACACACACACACACACATTCACTCCTATGAACAATTTACAATCACCTTATCTGCATGCACCTGGAGGAAAGCCATACAAGCGCATGGAGAACATACAAACTCAAACCTTACCCGGGAATCGAACCTTTCTTGTTGCGAGCCAACCGTGCTAACCACTACGCCGCCCAATCCCATGTTAGGTAATATAAAATTGCTAAACGTTTACTTGACTTCCTCCTAATAAATTTGTTCATTCATTCATCTTCTTACCCGCTTATTCCCTAGTTCGGGGGAACGGGGGTCTGCTGGAGCTTATCCCAGCTTACATAGGTCAAGAGGCGGGGTACACACATAGACAAACAACCACTCACAAACACATTCACTCCTTTGGGTAATTGAGAATCACCAATTAACCTAATCTACATGTTTTTGGACTGTAAGAGAAAACCAAAGTACCCGGAGGAAACCCACGCAAGTGCAGGGAGAACATGAAAACTCTGCAGAGAAAGCCCTAGGAATCAAACCCGGGACCTTCTTGTGTGAGGCGGCCGTGCTAACATCTACGCCACCGTAACCACATGGTTGAAATAGATTGAATAAAAGAAACAAAATAAAAAATGTACAAGCCACAATAACATTGTTAAGACACGTGATATTTTATATTTATTTTGGCAAAACATGCTTTATAAAGCTTAATGGTTTGTGCACAAGTGATTTGTTATGCTGGACGTGTTTAGTTCTTAAAGATTTACTAGAGAAAATTTTAGTGATACATCATATAAAGGCTTTAAGAATTATTAAACGTTCATTATTTCGGATTATTTACATTACAAGTATACTCAATAATTTCCTTGTACCCTGCTCCTGGTCGTACTTTGTACGCGCATGCGCAATTAGGCACACACGTTATCGCAAATAAAACAAAAGATACAGATCGGGATTTTTACAAGGTTAAAATGTATTTACAAAAAAAAAACCTGTAACTACTAACTAAAGAAAAAACAGAACCATTGTAACATTTTAATCGATTTAATCCCCTCAATTTTACTGTAAAAAAATTGTAAAGGGTTTGTGGCTACTTGCTTTGACCAATCAGAATTAAAGGAGGCGGGGCTTGTTGCACTATCAGGAACAAAAACAGTGGCTGATCGCCTGCAGGACGAGAGCACTTCCACACTTTCTTGGATCAGGCGTGTTTTGAAGTTTCTACAAATGGCGGAAAACCGAGAAAAGACTGCGGATCAAATGAAAGCATGGAAAGAAAGCAGAGGATCGCAGGTTTGCGTTTCCAACCTAATACTAGCTGGAGCACAGTGTTAACATTAGCGATGCAACGTTTAATGATTAACTGAGGCAGAGGTCACACCATTCTGTTTATACACTTCCTAAGATTGTTTAATTCCATGTCGTTTTTTATTTATATTATAGCATGTTTATATATTTAAAAAACAGTTTACATACTGACCAAACTGGTTGCTTAGCCAGGAGCTTGTTCTACTGGTGCTTATAATTTTATTATTAAATATCATTTTTTATTCTGTAATTCGTTACATTTGTCGCGTTCAAATAAAGGCCTTTGCTCATGCCTTGCAGTAACGTCAAATCCAAAGTACTAAACAGTCGCCCCGTTAAATCCTGTCACACGATTGGTTTCTTCTATCCGAGATCTAGCCAATCAGAGAGCCGCATCACAGTTCACCGGAGGTCGCACGGTTTCTGTCCGTGTGTTGATTTTTAACGGGGTGATTAAACTATTCGGTTAAGTAATCAAGGCTGATTACGACAGTTTAAGAATAAACTCCTTTAATTATTGGCATTTATGTCTAATTGTTCTGTTTAATGTAGTCATTAGTCTAACACCTTAACCACTGAATTATTACTGCATTTACAGCAACAAATGATGTGTAATCTCTGAAAATCTGGTTAAACATGATTAAGAAGTTACTCAGTTATTAAACTGATTTTCCTTTTGTTCCCTAAACATTTTTAAAATGTATGATTTGCAGGACAGATCCATCTGATTTAAACCCAAAATAAAGGCCACAAAATTGGATTAAGGTCATGTAAATGATGGCAGTTTTTCTTTCAGCTATTAATGCAGCGTTTTTTGGTAATATCTAGTTAACAAGTCATTGTCAAAACGAATCAGCATTTCAATACGTTTCCCTCTCTGCAGGTGCGTTTGGCTATTTTGAGGTGACCCATGACATCACACGTTACTGCAAGGCCAAGGTGTTTGAACATGTGGGCAAGACAACGCCCATTGCTGTGAGATTCTCAACTGTGGGTAAGACCACCTATCCATTCTCTCATCTCTGTAAAACAGTTCATAATTAGACTTGCAACAATAGATCATTGTAATAAATTTTTTAGATTTATTGATCTATACAGGGCAGCGCGGTGGCGTAGTGGATAGCACAGTCGCCTCACAACAAGAAGATCCCGGGTTCGAATCTTTCTGTGCAAAGTTTGCATGTTCTTTACGCGCTTGCGTGGGTTTCCTCCTGGTGCTCCGGTTTCCTCCCACAGTCCAAAAACATGCAGATTAGGTTGATTGGTAATTCTAAATTGTCCATAGGAGTGAATGTGTTTGTTTGTCTGTGGGTGTCCAGGGTGTACCCCCGCCTCTCGCCCTATGTGTGCTGGGATAGGCGCAGCAGAAATTCCAACCATATTAGAAATCCAGAAGTGCTCATCATCACAGTTCTAACCGCAACATCTTATTTCATTATTACCCTGACCTAGCTCCCAGTCACAAACGTTCACCTTTTAAAACCTCTTTATGGCTTATCAAAACAAAAATACATGGACCTTGACTGCACATAGCATACATCACACAGCTGGTAGAATTGAAAAGAACAGCAGGAAGATTTCTCCCATCACACTGTTTATCTAAAGAATATCTGTATTTCCAGCTGGTGAAGCTGGTTCATCTGATACAGTCCGAGACCCTCGAGGATTTGCAGTGAAATTCTATACCGAAGAGGGCAACTGGGACCTGACAGGCAATAACACACCAATCTTCTTCATTAGAGATGCTCTTCTGGTGAGAGGGAAACGGAGATCATTATTTCTTGCAGTAGACTGTTCGCTGTATGTTTATTGAGAGTTGGTGTGTTTGTGCTGTCTAGTTTCCATCCTTCATCCACTCTCAAAAGCGGAATCCTCAAACTCATCTTAAGGACCCTGATATGGTGTGGGACTTTTGGAGCTTGCGTCCAGAAGCTCTGCATCAGGTTAGTAAGAATGAATTTTTTCCTCCATTAAATAATAGTTACTACTGCCATCTGTTTACACACTGTATGACTGAAAATCATATCTAAATCCTAATCCGTAAGTTAGATGGCTTGATGTTATTTATAATCTTTGCTAATTCGTGCTCACAGGGTCTGCTGGAGCCTGTCCCAGCACACACAGGGCGAGAGTCAAGGGTACACCCTGGACAAGTCGTCAGTCCATCGCAGGGCACAATATTATGAATGTGATTAGATACTAATGTTGGTGAGAAGGTCTGGGGTACAATTTGTGGTTTTTAGTTTATTCCAAATATGTTTAGTGGGCTTATATTAAATATACACTGTCACCACCATGCTTTTATTATAGGATAGACATTTTAAACCAACAATTCTATTAGTTACACAAACTTGGACCATGAACCAAGAATACTTTGTGTTCTATCTGGAAAGCTTGAAGCAGAACCTTTTGTTCTTTATACTAATGTGTGGTTTGTTTATAGCCACTTTAGCCTCTAACCTTGATTTAGTGGATGATTGATTTTCTGACAGGATCTCCCTGAACGCTACATGAAATTATATGCATGTCTATGAGGATTTGTTAATGCATACATTGTGCATATATACATTCTTTTCTTAAACCCAATTCACTTTCTCTTTCATTTTGCAGGTGTCATTCCTCTTCAGCGATCGTGGATTGCCTGATGGATTTCGCCATATGAACGGCTACGGATCCCATACCTTTAAGATGATAAACTCTTTAGGCAACGCTGTGTACTGCAAATTCCACTACAAAGTGTGCTTTTGCTTTTGCTTACATATGTATATTTCTTTGTTTGTTTGTTTTGTTTCTATGTGCGTGTGACACTGTCTCTTCCTGGCAGACTGACCAAGGCATTAAGAATCTGACAGTAGAAGAGGCAAATCGATTAGCCTCTAGTGATCCTGACTATTCCATTCGTGATCTGTACAACGCCATTGCCAACGGCAACTTTCCATCCTGGACCTTCTTCATCCAGGTCATGACCTTTGAGCAGGCGGAGAAGTTCCCTTGGAACCCATTTGATCTGACCAAGGTGCCTTAACCTCCCTTGCTGTGTTATACATGTGGTTTATATACTATAGAGTTAAAAGTATTTGGATACTTTTACCTAGAAGGCTTATTAATATTAATATTATGGGCAAGACACTAATGTTGAGTGAGGAGGTCTGGCGTTCAGTCGGTGTTGAGTTAGTTACTGGCCAACCAAGACACTGAGTGTCTTCATGAAGATAAGATGTATTTCTATTCTGGTGAAGGAATAATGTAACTTTCTGGTGTGCATTAAATCTTTAAGGGTGTGTCAATCTTTGGCCATGTAGTGTGTTTTTCATGATTAATCATCTCTTTATGTAATTACTATTATAATAATGTGTAATAATGACAATAATATTTTCCAATATTACTCTCAGGTTTGGTCCCATAAAGACTACCCGCTGATTCCAGTTGGACGCCTGGTGTTGAATAAAAACCCTGTAAACTATTTTGCTGAGGTGGAGCAAATTGCATTTGATCCCAGTAACATGCCACCAGGTATCGAGCCAAGTCCAGACAAGATGCTGCAGGTATGGCCTCACTCATTCATTCATTCATCTTCTTACCCGTTTATTCCCAAGTCACGAGGGTCTGCTGCGCCTATCCCAGCACACATAGGGCGAGAGGCGGGGGTACACCCTGCACGGGTCGCCAGTCCATCTCAGGGCAACACATAGACAACCATTCACACACACATTCACTCCTATGGACAATTTAGAATCACCCATCCACCCAATCTGCATGTTTTTGGACTGTGGGAGGAAACCAGAGCACCCAGAGGAAACCCACGCTAGCTCAGGGAGAACATGCAAATTCCACACAGAAAGATCCCGGATACCTTCTTGTTGTGATACCGTGCTATCCACTGCGCCGCCTATAGCCTCACTCATTCACATGAATATTTTATCCACTGAGTAACCTCTTCAAGACAGATTTGCAATGGTGGTATCGATGCATATTTAAATGTGTTTTAAACTGATTTACACTCATTTAATTTTAAAAAGCCCTTTTTGTCAAATGACTTCCCATACTATTTGCACAGAACTAACTCACCTTTGTCTTTCTAATCATTGTAGGGTTTTTTAAAATATCTTTTTTCTTTTTTTTTTTTAAATACAAAACTTTTGTCTAAAAAGTTTAAAAATGGCCTCTTAAGTGTGTTTCTGTGCTTAGACACATGATTTTCTGCGCAGGGACGCCTTTTCTCCTACCCTGACACTCACCGCCATAGGCTTGGAGCCAACTACCTTCAGCTGCCAGTTAATTGCCCTTATCGCGCCCGTGTGGCCAACTATCAGAGAGACGGACCCATGTGCTTGAATGATAACCAGGGTAAGAACTTTCTACATATTTAAAACACACATACACACTGCTGTCTATATATTCCGCAATACACAAGTTTTCTACTTCAACTAGTTCAACTCAACTGAGATAATAAAAGGGTTTTTTTTTTTTTAATAACAGGAGGGGCCCCAAACTACTACCCTAACAGCTTTAGTGCCCCGGATTCTCAACAGCGCTTTCTGGAGTCTAAATTTAAAACCTCTCCTGATGTTGGGCGCTACAACAGCGCAGATGATGATAATGTGACACAGGTATGACTGATCACCTTAACAAGCAACACTCCTATCCAATTGTCACAGCAACCCAGGGTGCCACACCAAAACTTTGTGAACCTCCGCTTTTTCTAAATAAACAAGAATAAACTAAAGTAAAATAACTTTAGAATAGATACTGTAGAGTTAATATATGGTTCAACAAACACCATCATACAACCTAGATATATGGGAAGTGGTAGTCTAGCGGTTAAGGTGTTGGACTAGTACCAGAAAGACTTGGGTTCGAATTCCACCTCCATCATGCAACCACTGTGGGCTCTTGAGCAAGGCCCTTAACCCACAATTGCTCCGTTGTAAAAAGGATGCCAAATGTAGGTCGCTCTGGATAAGAGCGTCTGCCAAATGCCAAACTGTATATATACTAACGAAAACAAATTTTTTAATATATTTTTATAAATTATATATTTATTAATTAATAAATAAATTAATTTAATTAATATATTTGATACGTTTTAACTTGTAGCTCTATACTATCTATAAAATTTAACCCTTTCCTCACGCATTCTGTTACAATCTACAAGACTTTACTAGTGAAATCTCTGATCTTTATAACCTGCCAGAGTGGTAAAGATTTAAATTGCCATACAAGTAGTTCTTGCGAAACTTTGTATGGATCCTACCATTACAATAAATAATTGAAAAATGTCTGTTTGAATTTTATCTACATGTAATATTGTACATGAACACCAGCCGTCTGTCACGGTGAAATGAATATGCTGTCGCCAGTTAAAGTTGGGATGCTGTAGAATAAAAAAATAAAACACTATAAAGGTTTTCAAGGTGTTCATGAACCACTGTTTTGAATCATGATCTTTTTCAATGATTATCTTCTTCAGGTTCGCACTTTCTTTACCAAAGTCCTAAACGATGCAGAACGCGAGCGTTTGTGCCAGAACTTTGCAGGCCATCTTAAAGGAGCTCAGCTCTTCATTCAAAAGCGCATGGTACTGATTGCTGCTCTATTGTCCTGTTAATGATTTAAAGATGGTTTTAAAGCACTGTCTGGTGTTCTTTCCCCCCCAATCCCCACAGGTCCAGCACCTGATGGCTGTGCATAAGGATTATGGCTCTCGTGTTCAGGCTCTGCTTGATGAGCATAACGCAGAGGTCAAACAGGTGAGGCTTTGACACCCTAAACACATTTTGATTTGAAAAATTGTGCATAAAATATATATATATATATTTTTTTCTCCATGCCCTCCTGCAGAACTCTATCCATGTGTATAAGCAGGGAGGTTCATCTGCTGTGACTTCTAAGATATGACGTGTGAAATCTTTCTCTCGATCTTGCTGCATTTAAATCTGAGGCACACATCTAACAAAAGCACAATCTTTCTCATATTGTCTCATAAGCTTCAAAACCACAGTATTAACTGTCTAACTAAACTTTTTTTTTAATCATTTTAAAGCTAAAAAAAAAAAGCCACTAATTTTGCGCTTATAATAATTCAAAAGTCTAACACCGGCTTTGGTTTTCTGCATCATACAATGAATCCAAACTGAAACTTTTTGTTTCAGCATCTGGGACAGCTGTTTGTTGGTGATGGCAATGATTTAGCTTCTAATTCTATCCTAAAAATGTAACCGTCGTGTAAGTCCTAGTTCTCTTCTCCACCGAGTCTATAGGTGAAAGTTATGTCCATAATAATAATTAGTTCCTTTTTTCTTTTTGAATGTCTTTTTGTTTCCTAAAACATATTAAGGAAAAATTACTATTTTGTCGTTTATTTCAACCCTATTAACGTCATTTAACAAAAAAGAATTTGGAATTGTTTTTCTATTGTCTCCTCAGTTTCAATCAACTTAATCTGTTCCCTATTTTTGTAAATGCAAGTAAAATTCAGTCTCTAGTTTTTACAAGCTTTTACCCACATCCGTCAATGCTGCCAGTGAGGTTGACATGTTTGATGGTTTCATCATCTCCATTAACTGCAATATTATAATTAACTTCTCCAGTGTGTGCAATATGGAATAGTGACAGCCACTAATCTGTCTAGTTATTGGTTTAAAAGGTCATCATTTACACAAGTATTATTTTAAATCACTTCCAATCGTTTATCATTCATTATTAACTTGGACTAATCTTTTCAGATTCTTGTTTAATGTGTTCAAAGTTGGTCCTGGATGACTGGTATCCTTTGCTCCACTCCGAATTACACATACCTACACTAACTCATCACGATCTTTATAGGTATACTTGAAACTTAAAAGTTGGTTTGTTGAGTCAAGTTCTAGCTAAACTTTGCAGGACATCAGGCCAGAGTTTGGACACCCCTTGTCTATAGTGAATCTGATTAATTAATTGTATCAGAACAGTTTTAGACTTGTTTAGTTTTTGAAAAAGGAAACGTAAGGTGCGTGATTGTTAATGAAAATGTTTCACCCATATTTGGAGGAAGACTGTTGAAATTTGTGCCTTGCCTCACTTACAGCCAATAAAAAATGACTTAAAACTGTAACTGAATGTATTACTAAATATGTCTGAATTATCTTCTATCTTACTCATGTGGTAGTTTGGCTCTTTATTTGTTCTGTAACTGAATAAATCAATAAATCATGATTTGCTATCAATGGTTTTGTTGGGTTTTATGTTTATTAAATCTTGGTCTCATTATTCATTTATAATTTGTTTACTTCGTTCACTATCAAAACCGGGTGAAAGGTTTACAGTTTGGGGATGTAATTTTGCAGAATTAAAATTGTTTATTGATCTTGAATCAACATTTCAATCAATAAATCATAACCATCTGTTTGTGAATCTTTTCCGTTTTTTAACATACAAAACAAACACGGAACAATTTAAATACAAGGGAATCAGAAACAATCACTGATGGGCCCTTGAGTAAGACCCTTAACTCTCCTACAAGGATTGTGATGACTGACCACTTTATTGGTTTAAGATGCCGTAATTGTCGTGTGATGAAGGGATTTCCCTCAGTTACATGGATCCTGACCAGGTAATTTCTTTGTTTGGATTCTCATACTAGCCAAGGCTCAATCGAACCCATCTAGGGTGTGAAAACCATGGTAACAGAGGTACTGGTGGTATGGGTCCAATGGAAGTTTCTCCAAGCAAAAGTGTTTTTAAGACAATTACTCAATCATAAAACCGTAAAGGTGTAGTTTGACCATTAGGGGGCAGTAGCTACTCATGTTCAGAATAGGTAATGACCAAGCATTATACAACTGTATTTGGGTATCTGTGGTGATAGAGAGGTTATGGAGGTTGTCCAGTATCCATCAAACATAATAACAGACCTCTCTCTCTCTCTCTCTCTCTCTCTCTCTCTCACTCACATGTTAAGTCACCACCCCTCCAGGGTGAGAATATAAGTTAAAGTCTTAGGTCTCGGGCCCTGCAGCAGTTTCAGTTCCTCACAGCCCAGCAGAAAGATGGACAACGCTACATACAGCTATTCATCAGACTGCACTCCGCTCACAAACTGTAAGTCCTCACGGAAGCCAGGTGGCTCCACAGTAGTGAACATGGGCCCCGTGACCAAAAAACCTCTCAACGACTACTTGGTCTGGTCCCTCTGCAACACGCTCTATGTGAATTTCTGCTGCCTAGGCTTCATGGCCCTCATCTACTCTATCAAGGTGAGAAAGACACACTTCAATGCCGCTTTTCTTTCTTTCTTTCTTTCTTTCTTTCTTTCTTTCTTTCTTTCTTTCTTTCTTTCTTTCTTTCTCACTATTTGGACTCTTTAATTCACAAAAGAATAAAAGATCAGCAGTAAACCATAAAACCATATCAATGTTGATTGGGATTCCATGCAGCAAGTTGAGTAAAGTTCTGATTTAAAGACAGTATGAAACACTTAAGGACAGAGCAAGAATAGCATGGCAAAGCAACAATTTGTGTGTTTATTTGAGAGAGAGAGAGAGAGAGAGAGAGAGAGAGAGATGAAGAAAGAAAGGAGGCAACAGTTTGGCACACTTCCTCTGTTATACTGTAATTAAAGTCACTTGTGTTTATAACTGTAGTGTAATTAGTGAGTATTTAATAGCACAGCCATTTAGTGTGATTAGACAATACTGGAGACATCTCTCTCATGTCTCTGTCTCTCTATATGTCTTTCTCTGTTTTACCAGAGCTAAATTATTTTGTTTTTTATCACTCGCTGTTTTAACTAATTGACATTTTAGTCATTATTTTAATTTTATTTATTGCGTCCCAATGATTTTATCTATAAAGTAATTGTTAAATAAAGGAATGTAAAATGGCAGAAAAAAAGGCTCTTCCATGTCTCTGTCTTTCTCTCTTTCTTTTTCTATACTTACTCTGTCTCTCTCTTCCTGTCTTTCTGTGTTTCCATTTTTTTTCTTCCAATCTATTTTCTCTTTTTTTCTCTTTTTCTTTCTCTGTCTGTTTCTTTTTCTTTTCATCGCAGTCTATCTGTTTTTCTCTCCCTCTCCGTGTGTCTCTGTCCCCCTCTCTCCCTATCTGTCTCCCTTTCACTATTTTACTGTGTTTATTTCTCTTTCTGGTTTGACTGGACAATGCTTCATTCTAAGAACCAGACCAAAACAAGAATTTACATCTGTATTAAAAGTGTGTGTGTGTGTGTGTGTGCGTGCGTGTGTGTGTGTGTGTGCATTTGCACGCTCCCAGGCCAGAGACCAAAAGACCCTGGGAGATATGCGTGCTGCTCAGGAGTGCTCAGACAAGGCAAAGTGGTACAATATCCTGGCGTCCGGCTGGAACCTTCTGGTGCCATTGGTAATCCTTGGGTTTCTCGGACTGCTTCTCGTCCACCTCGGCAGCATGCAAGGAAGTTTTGATTTCTTCGGTGAAGATGGCTACCAAAATTTTATGAAGCTCTTTGGCAGGTAGACAAGGAAGGAAACAGTGTTTAAAAAACAAAACATAAATAAACAATAGCTATCTATGGACTTATCACACTCTGTGCATTGTACAACATTTGTTTATCTTCTTTCCAGTGAATTATTGTGTTATTAATATTATTATTATTATTATTATTATTATTATTATTATTATTATTATTATTATTATTATTAGACATTGTTTTCATATTATTGTATGCTGAAGGAAAAATATCGCATTATCATTTCTTATTTAAAGTTGATCTGACATTACAATAAACTATTTACCATCATGTAGAACTTTGATCCTGTTTATATTACGGTTTGTCCAGAAGTCAAAGTGAAAACTCAAATACTCAAACATATGTGATGACATTCACCAAATGTAGGAAACAAAGTTTATCACACCTCCATAGGTGGAGTCTAAAATAATAATCTGTATTAAACTCTTAATCCTTTCTTTACTCAGTACATGGCTGGCATGGACCCCAGTCAAACGATTCGTTTAATTGCTTTAAGTGGGTGTGTATTAGTCTTTGTACTTCACGTTATTATGGCACAGGGTAATAAAGTCCTGTCTTTAATTTTCCACGAACTGAACATGGTGCTGTGGTGTCTATATCCAAGTTTGGTGTCTGCTCTGTAATACTGTGGTGAGTATGTGCTGTTGTTGGTCGCCCTGCCCTGTTCATTCCCACTACTGACCGCTCCTCGTTCTTCTGTTATTTATATGCTCTAAATGACAGTCCTGGTTGCCAGTGCTTACTGCCCTCTCTATTTCTGCAGCCTAAAAGAGTGGAGACAGATGTGGAAGGACTGATTAAAGACGAGAAAAGACATATTCTCTGACCCTCTCTTACATACACATACATTTAAGTAGTAGCTGTGCTAGGAAAAGCTTTTTATGTAAGACATATAGTTCAAGGGTTTTTTGTGTGGTTTTTTTTTTTGGGGGGGGGGGGGGATATTAGTAGATCATACAGTGTCTTGCAAAGCTATTCATGGTGCTTAATTAATTTTATAATATTTTAAAACATTTTACAACCTGAGGCTAAAATGGAATGGATCACATAGTGTCAAGTGTCCACTCACAACAACCTATAATATTGTGGATAGGGTTGCCAGATCATGCTGGATTTAACTGTCACCTAACACTATACACATTATACATATTAAATACAAGGAGTCTACACAGCCCTCTAAAATAGATAGAGATAACTTGGGGAAGTGGTAGCCTAGTGGTTAAGGTGTTGGACTAATACCGGAAAGACCAGGATTCAATTCCCACCTCCACCAAGCAACCACTGTGGGCCCTTGAGCAAGGCCCTTAACCCACAATTGCTCAATTGTAAAAAAAAAAAAAAAAAAAAGAGATCAAATGTAAGTCGCTCTGGATAAGAGCGTCTGCCAAAATGCCAAACTGTAACTGTAACTTAAATTAAGGCAAAATTCAAGTTACAGTAACCTTTTAATATTATAAAGCGGTCGATCTCCACCTCCTTTTTTTTTTTTTTTACACATAACCTTTTTACATTGCAAATTCCTTTCCTGTGCACGCATTGCTTCAGGTCATTCATAACAGGTTTTTGAAGTGCTTATTTGGTTGACCATTTAAGGCCTCCCCGATAAGCTTTTGTAGAAATATTCTGTTCCTGCTGATGTCACTATGCTGCTCCATTTTTCTATTTTTTACCTAGGATGTCCTTTAAGAAGTTCCTTAACACCGCTTCTCTTTGTGTAGCATTGAAATTCACAACATATTCCAGTTTAAGAAGACTTGGAACAGTGCTTTTAGCAGGTTAAATGCCTAGCTCAAGGACCTAACCATGGAAGTCTGGCAATGCTTGAACCTTAATTCTACAATAAACTATCTAGAGCTTTTACTACTTGAGCTACCACTGCTGTTTAGTTGTATGTGACAGTCCCTTAAAAATCCTTTAGTTACAGCTTCGGCATTCCTCCTGAAAACAACATGCACACAGTTGTGTGTATGTGAAATGTTCTAGCTTATAACTATAAGCACTGTACGTCACTCTGGACAAGACTCTGCTAAATGCTTAACTGTAACTGTAACAGTAAAACATAAGTGGTAGTATATTTTGGGGGAAGCTTTTTAATCACTAGGGTTTGGCATTTGGTGGATGCTCTTATCTAGAGCGACTTACATTTGGTCTCTTTTTTTACAACTGAGCAGTTGTGGATTAAGGGCCTTGCTCAAGGGCCCACAGTAGTTGCTTGGTGGAGGTGACATTCGAATTCCGGTCTTTCTGGTATCAGTCCCATAATTACTCAAAGTTTTAGGGCCTGATACATTAAATAAAGAGTACAGCTACCAGTCTTTCAAGAAAAGCTGTTATATTCTACAAGAAATGTGAGACTCAAAAAGTTTACACTTGAGCAAAACTTCCTACACGTCTGCCATTTGTATGGCAAAAAATACAAATCGACAAAGCTTATGGAGGCATTCAAAAGTGGATCTAATTACAAAGGTATTATAGGCAAGCCAGATGCAATGATAGTAATGAAAACCCCTGAGATGATAATATAAAGGAACCTTAAGAAGAAACACTTCTTATCTGTATCTTGGATATCATTAATTAATTCATTCATTCATTCATTCATTCATTCATTCATTCATCTTCTTACCGGCTTATTCCCTAATTCGAGGTCACAGGGG
>JAOTRA010000032.1:70037-96604 GCA_026260255.1 Pseudolaguvia tuberculata
ACACACACACACACACACACACACACACACACACACACACACACACACACACACACACACACACACACATTAGATAGATAGATAGATAGATAGATAGATAGATAGATAGATAGATAGATAGATAGAGTTTTGAGTCCTAAAAGTTGGTGGAAGTCAAACGTGATGTGGGGCAATGGGAGGAGTGATGAGTGCCTGGAGGTGGGGTCTGTCAGGTAGAGGGAGCGCAGCAGTGGGGTGGTTCGCATGTTACACTTGTCACACTTTCCCTTGTGAAACTACATTTCAGTGTGAGTCAACTCTCAAAAGTAACTACTCAGCGAAAAACAACAACAGCAGCAGCAGCACGTGAGACCATGTGACTGAACCGAGGAAAAGTAATAATATACAATAATTAACGGACAATAGCAGACAATCAATTATAAACAACTGGAAAAACATTGTGTGTGTGTGTGTGTGTGTGTGTGTGTGTGTGTGTGTGTGTGTGTGTGTGTGTGTGTGTGTGTGTGATGATTATGATGATGATGAGAGACAGATAGAGATGGGGGGAGTGATGGAGAGAGAGAGACGGAGCGAAAGAGAGAGAGAGAGACGGAGCAGAGAGAGATAGAGATGGGGAAAGAGAGACAGATAGAGATGGAGAGAGAGGGAGAAAGAGAGAGAAAAAGAGAGCTGGATAGAGAGAGTGAGAGATGGAGAGAGAGAGGAAGATGGATAGAACGAGATGGAGAGAGAGAGGAAGATGGAGAGAGAGAGAGAGATGGAGAGAGAGATGGAGAGAGAGAGAGACTGACTGAGAGAGAGAGAGAGAGAGAGAGAGAGAGAGAGAGAGAGAGAGAGAGAGAGAGAGAGAGAGAACCTGTCCCAGCAGTGGTGTTGTGTCATCATGTTCCCGTGCTTCAGGCTGATCGCTTTCACTCTGTACTGTCGTGTTCTCTGTCTCTCTTTTCATTTTCCCTTCTTTTTCTTTCTCTCCGCCGTCCGGTATTCTTTCTTTCACTTTCTCATTCTTTCTTTAAAAAAAGTCTCAGTGTCTATTCGGCTCACTCACTCATTCACTTGCTGATGGATTCTGTCTGGTCATGTGACAGCACACAGTGTTTACGCGTCGATTATTGATGACGTTAAACTTCTCTCACGAGCTCTACTGCCAAACCAATCTGAAAGGGGCAAAGCGAGTCGCCAAAAGATTACGTCAGTGACAACCGTCGCGTGTTTCTCAAGTGGTATGTTAAGGTAAGAAGAATTATTAACTGCTAGGTAAAAGATTTTATTTATAATTATTATTATAATTTTTACTATTTGTTATTTTAAGTGTTTGTGTATATATATAACTTTCCTTTTAATAACTTACAATAAAATATTTAATTAAAATTGTCAAACTTTTAACATCTTTAAGTAATATCTTTAGTTTAATGTACAAGTTGTGGCGATTCATTCATTCATTCATTCATTCATTCATTCATCTTCTAACCCGCTTATTCTATCTGAAGGTACACCCTGTACAGGTCGCCAGTCCATCGCAGGGCCGCACATAAACGAATAACCACACACATACACATTTCTAAAATTTTGATGTTTTTGAACTGGGATGAAACCAGAGTACCCAGAAAAAACCTATGTAATCGTGAGGAGAACATGCCAGCTTCGCATAGAAAGACCCCTTGAATCGAACCCGGGACCTTCTCGCTGTGAGGTGACCGTGTTAACCACTGTGCCACCCCACCACCATAATGCACAACACCACCTACTGAGAGGCAATTAATATCTATAAATAATTCTAGTCTATAAATAGTAATCTATAAATATTATTTAGTGTTTTCTACTTTTATCGATTGTAACAACACTAGAATATTTCCTGATTTTGTGTGTGTGTGTGTGTGTGTGTGTGTGTGGTGTCACTACAGGATTGTTCCCAGATTCCTGGCTTTAGTTGATGGTCCTCATCGTATTGGAGTTCATCGTCTCATCTGTTGCATCATCACAGATTCCAGGAAGCGTTTTAGTGTGTCGGCTGTGGAGTCTGGGATGACCGACCCCGACCCAGGCTTGTACCAGCCCCCAGCGGCTGTTCGAGGTATGACCGTGCTCGAGCGTGACGCTTTTACGCAGACGGTTGAGATCCCTGCGATACGACTCCCTACCCGTGTCCTCAACCGACTTGTCAAAAGCCTGAAAAAAGTGGCGTTGCACAGGCCGGGTCTTAAACGAGTGGTAGATGACGACCAGAGGAACGAGACGGATGGAGCGCACCGGCTGCTCCTGCTGGACCCGCAAAGCGTCAAATCGGCCGAGTCGTTTGGGCCGGAGGAGGAGGCGGCGTTAAAGGCGTTTGGAGTGGACCCTGAGATCCGAAGCTACCAACTCAAACTGACGTACGAGAACCTGAAGAGTGAGGAGGTGCTGCGTGCCGTTCTACCTGAGGGACAGGACGTGACGTCGGGTTTCAGCCGAGTGGGACACATCGCACACATGAACCTCCGAGACCACCAGCTGCTGTACAAAAACCTGATTGGTGAGAAATCCCTGGTGTCACAATGACATTTTCTACAGTTTATTCAGTAACTATATGAAACTTACCCGTTTAATTCAGCTAGCTGGAGTAAAAGTTTGTACGCCCCTTAATGGCGGGGAAAGTGCTCCATGATACTGTATCCCATCACCATACATGGTTCACGGTACAATATATACTAATAGGTTAACATAAATACATATTGCAATAGTTAAAGTAAAGAAAAACACGTAGCCATGTTTGTTTCGAAAATTGTTTGACACACGCTGATGGTTTCAGTCATAGTGGTTCGAATATCGATTCTTTATCGTGATGAATTATATGGCGATAGTGCACTGTTTCGTCATCACACCATGCAGAGATTCTAGCTGTACTGTAATTGGTTGATGTATTTGATTAACGCTTAGGTCAGGTGATCATAGACAAGAATCCTGGAATCACCAGTGTGGTCAACAAAACCACCACCATCGACTCGACCTACCGAAACTTCCAGATGGAGGTGTTAGCTGGAGAAAACAACATGATTGCCAAGGTGAGATGGAAAGGAAGTGTTAGGGCGCGGTGGTAGATGATGGCGTGTAGTCGGTGCTGCAGTACTGTGGTGTTACTGTTTCCATTAATGGTCACTGTCCTGCAGGTGAAAGAGAACGGCGTGTCCTACGAATTCGATTTCTCGCGTGTGTACTGGAACCCTCGCCTCAGCACCGAGCACGAGCGCGTCGTTTCTCTGCTCCGCCGAGGAGACGTAGTGTTTGATGTCTTTGCCGGAGTCGGACCGTTCTCGGTACTGGCAGCCCGCCGTGGCTGCACCATCTTTGCCAATGATCTCAACCCTGAGTCCTACAAGTGGCTTCAGCACAACTGCAAGCTCAACAAGGTGGACTCCAAGGTCACTACCTTTAACCTCGATGGCCGTGAGTTTATCCGAGGTCCACTACGAGAGCGTCTTCCTGATCTGATCAAACAGTCCGGTTCCTCCTCCGCTATCCATATCATCATGAACCTGCCCGCATTAGCAATCGAGTTCCTAGACGCGTTTAGAGGTTTGCTAAGGGACCGGACGGCCAAAGATCCTGACAACGCGCTCCTGCCCAGGTTACACGTCTACGGCTTTTCTAAAGAGGACGACCCTGAGAAGGACGTGCTGGAGCGAACACAGATCAGTTTAGGGACTTCACTGAAGGGACGATGTCAAGTGCACATGGTGAGAAACGTGGCGCCCAACAAGGAGATGATGTGCCTGACCTTCACAATGCCCAGAGACGTACTATACGGAGAAGACCTAGAGGTGGAGGAAGGTAGGTGACACACACTCTCTCTCTCTGTTATATGTCCGCACCCGGGGGTTAAGGGCCTTGCTCGGGGGTCCATAGTGGTGGCTTGGTAGTGCTGGTTTCCGGTATTAGTCCAACGCTTTAACCACTAAACCACCCCTTCACATATACATACACACTACCACCCTATCCTATCGCTCTCTCTCTCTCTTGTTCTTCCAGGTTGCTCAGAAGAACCTTCACCAAAGAGGATGAAGCACGAGAAGACATTATAATAAACGCATCTGGATGAACAACTCAAAAAGTGACATCACAACTTTTTTTTTTAGATCTGTAAATAAAAAGATTTTTTTTTGTTAATATTTTCTGCTCACTTTTAAAGATAGATAAATTGCTCTTAATAATTTATAGTTATTTTTTTCTTTTAACTTTATTCTGTTAAACAATATAGAATTAGTAGTGATTAAAACGAGTACTTTGTAGTACACAAAAGAAATGATAGCCCATTCAAGAAATAAATTAATTTTCAGCACAAGCAACAAGAAGATCCGGGGTTCGATTCCCAGCCATGGTGTCTTTCTGTTTGCACATATATATTAGGTTGATTGATGATTATAAATTGTCCAAAGTGGAAGGGGGAGAGAGAGAGAGTGTGTGTTTTTTTTCTCCCTCTATATGTGGCCCTGAGATGGACTGGCGATCTCTCCAGGGTATACCCCTGCCATTAGCCCTACGTGCGTTAGGAACACGCCCCAGCAGATAACCCAGAATTAGGGAATAAGTAGATATGAAGATGAATGAATGTAAAGTAATTTCACAAAATCAATCTCACAGTGGGAGGAGCTTAAATGGTGGGCGTTTGATTGACAGCTTCACATGCTCAACAGCGTTTAAGCGGTAGTGGTGGAGCGAAACAATGGAAGCTTTAGAAAAGGTAACGGACCAGAAACCCGTAATCTAATTCGTGTTTTCATGCTGTTTAATTATTCAAGCTTTAATATGTTCGTGTTTAAAAAAAAAAAAACATCAAACCGACATGTTTGTGATAAGCGAATAATCTGGATAGATAAATTGTTTTGCACCGCGCTATACCGTAGGTGTGTCGTTGCTCATACCCGTTTTCGGGAAACCTCGCTACTTGCACCGGGATTAGCAGCCGCGCGTAACTTTACCTTTGTAACCATTCGGTGGTAGAAAGCAGAACGGGACTGACCAATCCCAGCGCAGTAGGCGGGGTTTTCATAATACGGATATGAAAAAAAGCCTTCAGGAAGCGTCTAACTGGTTAGCATCACTGCATTAAAGGTTAAATCTATTTTTTAAAATAAATTATTAATATCCTGGACATATTAAATGTTAGAGTAATCTGTTTATAATAAATAATTTCATCTAGCTTCTCCTGAAACATCAGTACAAATCGTTTTGTTGCTATAGATACACGCTAGCGTCCGATTAGCGTCTGGTGATAAACTGCTGAGTTTTGATTGGTGTGATGTTCGGATTTTATTTTTATTTAATATTAGACTAAAAATTTAGAATCTAAATTAACCCTTTGATTGCAAAATTTATTAATAATTATTAATTTGACTTTCTTTTGTAAATTTTTCCTATTAGTATTAAATGGAACTATGAAATCCTGCATTAATCCTTTGGTCTCCTCCCTTTTTTTTTTTGGTTTTCTTCCTGGATAGTGGTGGCTTAAATTGTGGTTACGGTGTTGGACTGATATTAGAAAAAAAACCGGTTCGAATCCCACCTCCACCAAGCAATGACGGTGGGCAGTAAACTTATAAAAGAAATCAAATGTAAGTCGAGTCTACCAAAGACCTCCACTGTGTCCATGTCCAGTCCTGGACAGCTTAATTTGGTGTGTGTGTGTGTTAATCAGATTTCACGTTGGACTTTTTGAGACCCTTCAGAAAATGTCACAACTCCTTCCGTTGGGTTTTCTCTCTGATTTGAATTAGATTTGCTCTTAGTTTTCTTCTGAAGGTTTTAAAGCTTCACAACTATAGAGCCTCCCGCTGTTTGCAGCTCTAGAATCCTCTGGTGTGTGTGTGTGTGTGTGTGTGGTTTATCCCTTAGTGAGCGGTGCACTGAGCAGCGATTGTGGTTAAAGAAGATGCCGGTGGGAATCTCATCACTCTGGCGTTCATCATGGGCCCGGACGTGCCGCTGCTCAATGACTACAAGCAGGATTTTTTCTGGAAGCGTTTTCCTCAAACATTGCTGGGTGGTCTTCGTCTCAAACTGGGTTACTGCGCACCTCCGTATGTTTACAGCCACCAGGTGGCACTATTTTTTATGCCATGGCTTTTTGGTGGTATGGGCACGCTGCTCTTTCAGCTCAGGGTTGTAGATGACACCAGCGCTGGGATCTTATCCGGAGTGTTCATGCTGGTATTCGGCGCTGGCCTGCAGACCCTGTCCCAGTGGGTGGCACGGACGAGTGGCAGTGTGCAGAGGTTGGCGGTGGGACACAATGTCATTGCGGACGAGGAGGACGTAGAATTTACACAGTGTGCGGGTCCTGAGACGGTAAGATTCGTGGCACCGGGTAAACGCTTCATGGTCAACGTGGTGCTCCACACGGTGCTAGCAGGGGCCATGTGCGGATTCGGGACATGGTACCTTCTGCCCGATCGCCTGATTGCCATTTTTGGGAACATTGGCGCGGTGGTTCCTGTGTTTGCGCTCAGCTGGGTCACACTATGCATAGGAGAATACTCGCTTATCGTCAACACAGCACCCGAAACGGCTACTTTTCAACCGCAAGACACCTACGAGATCGCGGCGCTCACCAGACCTCTGTACGTCTTCAGCTTCATGTCTGCGGATCTGGTGCTCAGGTAAGCAATTGACCACTAAAAATAGAATTTAAAAAAGCTCCAGGTTTACGTATCGCCAACTTAATTTGTTCCAAAGCCGGTTTTGGGTAGAATTTAGGCTCTGGTGTTGAATTACATCAATAAAGCTCACAAACCCTGTTTCACCCTTGACCACCAAGAGTATTAGGAGCTGCTTTTAGTGTGTGTGTGTGTGTGTGTGTGTGTGTATGTAAAACACTAAGCACCTAAATGAGCTTGTTAATATACCTGTGCTTAGGTGTGGAGGAGAGGGCGTGGCCGAGCTGCAGGTAGCCAGTCTGGTGATGCACCTGCTGTTCTTGATGTTGCCTTTGCTGTGGGCACTTGGAATGCTGCCGCCTCTCGACGCGCTCATCTTCTGGCTCATGGAGCAGAGTCTAATCCACATGCTGGGAGGATCGGCTATGGCCACCAATTACAGGTACACACACACACACACACACAACTGTGTGTTAAACTGCCATTAAACTCCTGTGGGTTCTCCACCAGGTTGGTGTTGATGTTCCTGTCTTCCGTTTGCGTCGCAATCATCACCTTCTTTATCCCCTCATCTCTCGGAGTTGTCCTCTTCACCGTGGCGGCGGGTTTCCTCCTCAGTCTGGACCTGACACAGTTCGGCAGGCTGTTCCGGTGCAGGAAACGGGACGCGCACACTCGTTTTCTCAGCCTAGGCTGGTGGAGTCTTCCGCTGTCCGCCCTTATCCTCACCACGACCATGACTGAAGCAGCTCTTCTGCACCGCCTCTTCCCCTTCAGGCTGAGCAACACTACAGAGGGGAATGTCCAGAGCTTCGGCCATGCAGCGCCCGAGCCTCAAGCTTTGATTGGTTGGACCCTCATGGCACTCTGTGTTATAACACGTGTGTTGAGAGAGATTCAGGGTGCTTGTCTTTTAGGAGGACTCATCCTCAATCCTCTTTACCCCAAACGTGTCAGCAGCGTCCAGGCCTTCGTAAGCAGGAGCAAAGGATTGTGGGTCGCTTCACTTATTCGCCGAATACTTATTAACCTGGGTGAGGAGAGTAGATTTCAAAAATACCAATTGTACAATAGTATAAATGTAAGTGTATTATAAATTTAAGTTGGTCTGGAAAAAATATAAACGTTGTGTGTGTTGTTGTCTTTCAGTTTGTCCACTAGCCATGGTTGGGTTTTTGGCTACAGATGCTTCTTTGTACAACTTGCACACGGTGGCGTCAGCTATTGGCTTCGCTCGAGCCTTCAGAGTGGTACGTGTTTGGTTCAGTTAACGCAGTACCAATAAAAGCCACAGTACCAAAGAGCCCTAAAGGGTTAATACAATTTTTTTTAAGGTTTTAGTGTCGTCTGGCCATAGTATTAGTGAGATCAGACAGAGTCCGGTCTTCTGTCTGATCGAGTTCAGGAGCTTTATGCACAGGTGTATTGTCGTGCTGCTTGTTAGAACGTAACACTACAACATACATAACAAAGGTATTCTAAAAAAATCTTCCAAATCCGGAAAGGATCTGATCACAAGGTGTCCGCAAACTTTTGGTAATCTAAATTCATTCATCTTCTTTCATGCGTATTCTCTAATTTGGGGTCAAGGTGATTTGCTGGAGCCTATTCCAACGCACATTTGGCGAGAGGCAGGGGTAATCTAGAGTAGGTTAAATATAACTATAAATGACTGACCTTTGACCCTGTGTTAGGTATGGCAGAACAGTGAGGAGGCGCTCTTGCAGATGGTGGTGCTGGTGACTGTGAGACTAGTGGATGAAGGACGAGTCGCAGCCATCTGGCATGATCTAGGCATCGGAGTGCAGCTTATAGTGGTGAGGCTTTTGGTGTGTGTGTGTGTGTGTGTGTGTGTGTGTGTGTGGGTTGGGTTATTTCTTCTTGATCCCTCATCCCGTCTCTCTCTCAGCTGTCTCTGGTGTCCGATCGTCTCTCTCAGTTCCTGTTGAAGATGAAGTTTGCTCTCAGCGTATTGATCACGTCATGGACGGAGACGAAGCAGCGGCGTCAGTCGGCCGGGACTCTACTAGCGCTGGACATGGCGCTGTGTCCGCTGCTAATTGCGGTGGTGTTGCTGTCGGCGCTGCTTTCCGCGCCGCTCCTGCCGCTCTTCACGCTGCCAGTGTTCTTGGTTGGCTTTCCCAGGCCCTTGCGCTCATGGCCAGGTACCCCGGGCACCGCATGCCCTTGTCCAGACTCAATCTACTACCAGCAGCTCAGCATGAGATTAGCTTCGGCGCTAAGAAGCGCGTTTGCCAGCGGAGTGCTGGGTAAGGATTCATTCTATGGTAGTAATCACTAAATTCAAAATAAAACATTTAGAATCTTACAACCTATAATATTGTTTGTGTGTGTGTGTGTGTGTGTGTGTGTGTGTAAGGTGCTTATTCTCCAGGGTCCCATTACTTGGGCCGCTTCCAGGATCGAATGGTGTGGATCAGCGTTTTAGAGAAAGGATACGGTTACTGTACAGTCAACATCAAGGTACATTATCATGAAACCTCCTAAACCATCAATGGGCCGTGTTGTCTGTGGTTTAATATAAAATGAGTCTGTCTAGTGGTGATGTAATCTCACGCTTATGAATTCTTCCGTACTAAGGGATTGGAGCTTCAGGAGACGTCATGCCACACGGTGGAAGCACGGCGAGTCGACGAGGTATTAGAGACTGCGTTTGATGGGTTAGAGGGTCGTAGACGTTTACTGAACCCTCACTGGGGAAACGCACTCACACCCTGCGCCCTCCTGCCCGTCACAGTTTACTCGGACGCCCGTAACGTCCTGACCGGCATCATCGACTCGCCCGATCACCTGTGCCAGCTCCGCTCCGATTTCCTGAAAACGCTGGTGTGGGTCCTGTTGCGTCACACCATCCAAAACAGGTCCTACAGAGTTAAATCTCATTCTCTGCGCAGCTCCCAGCATGCCGTGCAGCCTGAACCCACATCACATGAAGGCAAACTGGGTGTGGTCTCACAAAGCCACTTTGACTCGTCCTCTTCTCATTTGAGGGGACGCAGCAGCTTGTCCTCCTTGTCCGAATGGTCGGACGAAGACGATCTGTTTGGGCCGATCCCGGTTCGAAGGCCGGTGAGGAGAATCGTAATTCGTGCAGAGGAAGAACATGCGTCTCTTCCAGGATCTGTAGAAACTCGCAGCCTGTACGAAGACCTGGCGCTACCAACGCTGTGGCCCCTCGGACTCGGGGTCACCCTCGATCTCTTGCCTGTTAGCTCCTCCCCCTCTGCAACTTTTGACCACACAAATCCACCAAACTTTTCCTCACAACATTCCGAAACCCTCTCGCTTCCAACATCCTGGTTCTCGGGCCCTTTTAGTCCCTCCAAGCTCCGCCCACTCAGGCCCACCTTTCCAGACGAATGGTTTCGTTTTTGTCTGGCACAATTGATGATGGAGGGATTGTGGGAAGGGGATGACGAACAGAGGGTGTGTCAGGCATTACAGGAGGACCGGGCGTTGATGGAGATGTACAGCCGGGTGGCGCTGTCCTGCTCGTTGGCATTAGGCATGGACCTTTCGGTACCCAGTGCCAGTTTCGTGTTTCGAGTTTATTGCGGAGACGCAGTGTGGCACGAAGGACTAGACTGGCTGCGGGAAAATAGCGAGCTGCATCAGCTCACCCTCAGGGCTTTTAGGTAACAGCATTTCACTCATCACATCCACCCCGTGTGTATGCGTGGACCTACAACCCTCAGCCTTTTGACAGTAAACGTTGTGTTTTTTGCGCAGGTACAGTGTAAAGCTCCTTATAGACCAGGCGTCTTTGGGGCCAGTGGAGAGTGAGGAAGAGCTCTATTCCACGTTGTACCATTATCATCGTCACTGGTTCATCGGCATGGCGACAGAGCGAGGCTGGCATGACGGAGTTGCACAGGAAAAGCCCTTCCTGTTCTCACTCGGCCATGATATCACCATGGTGATGACACACACTTGCGTCTGTTTTTTTTCTCTGATCCACACTCGATCAATCTACGATCTCACCCCATGTCTTTTTTTCTCCTGTGCAGGGTTCCTATACGGGCCGCGTGCTGTCTCTGCAGGAGTGTGTGTTGCAGCTGGGGGCACTGTGTGATGAATGTGTGCGCGGGCAATGGGCTAATCTATCTTGGGAGCTGCTTTACGCAACCAACGATGACGAGGAACGCTACAGCATTCAGGCTCACACACTCCTACTGAGGAACCTAACCGTACAAGCAGCGGAACCGCCACTAGGATACCCCATCTATTCCTGCAGCCCCACACACCTTACCTGCTTCTGACAAACACACACGTTTCATATCAAAGTGTGGAATATCCACGGTGATGCTCAAGATATCAGGATACAAACGTGACCGAGGAAATACTAATTATACACACATACGGGAATATAAATAAAGACTGAATGGAGATTTTTGTGTGTGTGTGTGTGTGTGTGTGTATACACAAACGCTGGATATTATCATGTACTATCTTATGCGCGGTGTAAATGGTCGTTTCTGTGGTTGTAACCTACGGAAGGAGCATTTTTTTAACACTAAAGTTAAAACTGAATAAACTGCATTGATCAGCTGGCATCTCGCTCTAAAATCCCTTCGCTAAAAGCACTGAACATAGCACTGTCGCTTCTTAGCAACAAGGTCCCAGGTTCGATTTATGAGGTTTCTTACCACAGTCCAGAAACGTGTATTAGGTTAAAGAGAGAGAGAGGTTGTTATGAATTATAGCCTGGGTGACGGTATGGTGTTAAAAAAAAAAAGAGACACCAGTTTAACTACTTTTAATACTGAATTAAAATCATCCTCAATTGAACATTTCAATCTGTACAAAAGTTTTTGGCGCCCTCTATTGGCTCACTGTGCATTTCCGCTTGTTTCTCATATTATTGTTTATGTAATACATGAAATCCACGTGCCTTTATCATCAGCAAAATTGATCATATATTGTGCAGCGATAATTGAAACGTGTGAAGAATTATTGATTTTATTAGCCCAACAAAATCTTGTTCTAATTAAAAGGGATGTTTAATACCCAGCACCACCAAGCTGCAACCACGGGGCCCTTATACAAGGACTTTAACCATTTAACCATTACATAGATGGATAAAAATGAGATCATTGTAGGATGGGGTGGATGAGGGCATCTGCTTAATGCCAGAAATTTAGAACACATGGCAACCTACTTAAAGTGACTTACAATACAACTCAACAATGTGGTTGAAGCTTAAGGGCTCAGTAATGGCAGCTTGTTGGTGGTGGTTGGAATTGAACCTAAAACCTTTTGGTCAGTAGTTAAACACCGTATCTACCATGGTAACGCTACTGATCAGGTCTTAGAACGTTACAGAATCAGTAAGCGAGCAGAAAGCATCTCCGGCTTCTCCTGATCAGGAATTACAAATCATCCTTAATAAAATCTAGGTGTATGTGTGTGTAAACATTATTTCTAAAGCAATATTTTATATGCAGTACCGTGTAATCAGCGCAGGGTTTCAGCTGGCTTTGGGTTTTGACTTGGTAAAATACGCCACGTCTGCGTCCTAAAAAGTAAACAATTACGTCTTTTAACCAATCAGGAGGCAGAGACAGGAGGCAGTCTGATCCGACACAGCAGTGAATGCAGTGTGTGTGTGTGTGTGTGTGTGTGTGCTCACCATTCCAGCTTTAAAGTTCTGCACCCGTTTCCTCCCGAACAGGTCGGTGATGTACCAGGCGATGGTGGGCGTATACTGCCACAAGTAGAAGAAGAGAAGAAACGGCTGCTGAGCGATCCACATCTCTTTGACGCGATTAGACAGACCGGCCAGGATGAGACGCACGCAGCGTTCAGTGGACATTTTATGGGACTGATCTGCTACATTGGACAACGGCTTCACCACCGGGACGGAGAACAGCGAGAAAGATAGGCAAGGAAATTGAAATGACATCATCAGGAAGAAGCGCATTATTGTACAGTGCGTGTTTGCAATACCTTATCGACTTGTTCACAGAAGGCGTTATGGACGATTTGGGACACGACCGGACCGGGACAAATGGTACTAATGGTGATGTTTGGATAATCTGCCAGCTCTGTCCTCAGGGAGTTAAAGAAACCCTTTAAAAAAACCCAGCATGTTTGTATTTCTCTGGCTGGACATGTCTCTAGTCATTAGTCACTCACCTGCAGCGCGTGTTTGCTGGCGGCGTATCCGGTGGACAGTGGCGCCCCAATCAAGCCAACAATGCTGCTGACAGTTGCAATGACGCCGTCACCGTGCTGGATCATGTGCTGTAGGACGTGCTGGGTGATGGACACGGTTCCCAGGTAATTCAGCTCCATAAGACCGCCGAAAACATCGATGTGGGTATCGAGGAAGAGAGATCTCTGACTCCGCCCACCATTATTCACCAGAACGTCAATCTAATAATAATAAAGCATGTTGGATTTGGTAGACAGTGTTTAGTTTTCATCTCCGATAAAATTTGTACTTAAAGAAACTATGGAGATTAGCGCCACCTTGTTGAAATGCTGCAAAACAGCCTCGGTTTTCTCCAGGTGAGTCGACCGGTCCAACAAATCCAGCGGAAGTACGAGAACATCCTGGTCCTCGAGCGAGGACAGCTCTGATAATTGGAACGAGGGTTAGGGAAGAAGATCCGAACGAGGCTAAAATAAGATGATCAGATTAGTGTTTATTCACCCAAACACTTCCTCCTGACCCGGTGCAACTCGTTCTCCCGCCGCGCAGACAGTACGAGTTGAGCGCCGACCACAGCCAGCTGATACGCCAACTCCTCCCCAATCCCACTGGACGCTCCGGTGATCCACACCACCTTTCGCTTCAGGGCCGTATCTACATCTCACACACACACACACACACACACACACACACACACACACATACACACACCAGGATATGTGCTGTGAACTGGGTGGTGGAGGAAACCAAACTCGCTTCTGGTGTTAACATGTGCCTACACTTAATTTCCTTTCGCTCTCTCTCTCTGTTTATTCATCCATTCATCTTCTAATCCACTTATTCAGGGTCACATGGGTCTGCCGGTGCCCACACAGGGTGAGAAGCAGAGGTACACTCTGGACTGGTCGCCAGTCCATCACAGAACCACACATAGATGAACGACCACTCACAAACATGTTCACACTTAAGGGCAATTTACAATCAACCTAATCTACATGTTTTTGGACTATTGTGGTTCACCTCACATCAAGAGGGTCCAGGGTTCGATTCTCAGGGTTCAATCTTTTCATTAAATTTACAGGTAAATCTAAATTGCCCATAGGAGTGAGTGAGTGTGTGTGTGTGTGTGTGTGTTGTTTATCTATGTGTGGCCATAAGATAGCAGACCCCCGTGACCACGAATTACAGAATAAGTGTGATAAGAGATGAATGAATGAATGAAGGCAGAAAATAGCCGAATCGTTGAGCAAACGAATAATCGTCCTATTTGTCAGTTTTATGTTTACATCTCCGAAATTTGGCAGTGTGTGTGTGTGTGTGTGTGTGTGTGTGTGTGTTTGTGAATTACCGGGTCTTTTACCCACTGCGGCCGCCCACAGCAGCGTGAAATCAGCGTCAGCGATAATGAAGCGGATCAGCTGCAGGGTTACATAAACACACACACACAGCAGCAACATGGAACAAACACACACCTCCATCTTCCCTTACACACCCAATGTCAAATCCAATAACTCACAACAAGAGGAAAAAGCTTACGACATGACCCGGAAGTATAATAAATTTAAAATACTTCCGGAATACAAACCTAACGTTCGAACTTTTTGTCTTATGATTTTGTTTGAAAATAAAAACAATAATTTCTCTTTAAAAATGATCATTATTAGCCAGCTTTATTTTTAAACGCTCAGAAAATACTTTTGTATTGATTTTTGCATTTTTGTACGGGAACACTTTAGAAATGCAATAATAATAATAGGGTTTTTTCGATTTATTTATAGACTATATTATACTAAACTGTATATTTTATTTACTTACAATACAAACTTTATTTTATATATATATATATAAAAACACATATTTCGCAAAATTGGCGCAGTACCCAACGTTACTGTTTTTGTTCACGCGTTAAAAAATTGACACGCAGATTTGGGCTCATCCGGGTCTTGAAACGTGATGACGTCAGTGTTCGACGCTGCTGGTTGTACATCCGGGTCCTGGCGCTGGCCGTTGTTGGGGTTGTTTACGCGCTGGAGGCCGGGGGCAGCGCAGCGCCACATTTTAGTCAAAAATATCCATTAACAGCGGTTTAGATTTTCATTCTGGGGCGTAAATACCGTTAAACAATGCATAACTGGTTGGAAAACGGCGGGAAGATCCGCTCTGTGACTGAGTGAACACTTTAACGCAATACTCGTGGCCGAAACCGAGTCTCAGCTTTGCTCTTCATTCTGCTGTTTCTCCACATTTCTGGCGTTTATCACTGATTTTTCACCCTCTGCAGATTTCCGGTAAGTGTAAATATTGTAAAGTTTTTGTCCGACCTGTGCGCAGTTTACCCGTCAGTTAGTTGCCATAAGCCAACCAGTAATCGCGTTATTATACTCGAGGTTTTAATTAAACTGCTGGACTTTCTCTCGCTTTTTACTCGTTGTGGCTCCTCAGAACATTTACGTCCGTTTTTACGACAGTCCGTCCAATTTTGACACTTTGCAATCTTCCCGTTTCCCACCCGTTTTCTTATAATCCCGCCTCTTTTTTAGAGATTGGCTGGGAATGTACGGTTTAGGCTTACGTACAGTTATCCAGCCAATCCGACGCAGGAGGAGGGGCTCTGTTGGCCAATCCCAGCTGAGGAGGTGGGACTTGTCAGAATGCGGACAGGGGGAAAAAAACAAGCCATTACGTAATGCGTTCATTTCGATCAAATGGGAATTAATGCTGTAAGTTGAAGGAATAAAAGTATGTGATCAGTTTATAGTTTAGTACAGATCATTTCCATAATTATCTTATTAGGGTTACAGACAATTTACAGAAAGATGGCATGCACAATCAACAATAAACTCTTATTTACTGCATTTAACTGCATAGAAAGACTACCAGCTGGATGTGATGATGATGATGATGATGATGATGATGATGATAGACGTGTGTACATGCTGTTGGATAGGACAGATGTTGAGAAGATGGCAGTAGTCGGGTGGATATGGAGAGATGTTGGGTGAGAGGAACACACAGAGATAAAGCGTAGGTGGACTGTTGGATGAATCAAATGATGGACAGTTTGGTTATTTAGCTGCTTGATAAACAGCTGCTGCTGATGGATCGTCCACATGAGCAGACGGATGAATATGTAGTTTAATACACAGGTGGGGATTGATTAATTCAGTCAATCAATGTCGGTGGATGAATTAATTGATGGATGGATGAATTCATTGATTGATGTATGGATGGAGGGCCACAGTCCCTCCCACAGTCACAAAAACATGCATTTGAGGTGGATTGGTGATTGTAAATTGTCCATAGGAGTGAATGTGTGTGTGAATGGTTGTTTGTCTATGTGTGGCCCTGAGATGGACTGGAGACCTATCCAGGGTGTTCCCCCCCCCCTGTCTCTCGCCATATGTGCGCTGGGACCCCAAATTAGGGAATAAGTGGGTAAGAAGATGAATGAATGAATGAATGTATGGATGGACAAAGGAATTAATTGATGAATGGATGGATGGATTGATTGATGGATAGATGTATGAACCGATAATTGAATAGAACGATGGATTGACGAATGGATGAATTAATTAAATAAATGAAATACGTACGTGTGCGTGTTTTGCTGCAGTTTTGAGAGATGGGTGCGTTTCTGGACAAGCCGAAGATGGAGAAGCAGAACGTTCATGGTGAAGGGAACGGGCTGTGCTATGGTGTAAGCAGCATGCAGGGCTGGCGTGTGGAGATGGAGGATGCTCACACTGCAGTCATCGGCCTTCCACACGGTCTCGAGCCCTGGTCATTCTTTGCAGTGTATGATGGCCATGCCGGCTCTCAGGTCGCTCGCTACTGCTGCGAGCATCTACTTGAGCACATCACCAGCAACTCTGACTTCCAGGTGAGCTACACACACACACACACACACACACACACACACATACATACACACATCAATGGCCAGCACATATCTTTTATAAACCAAGCAGTGTGGAATAACAGGAGTGTGTGGGTATTTGGGAGGTTCAGGGCAACGGTGGAGAGGAAGAGGAGCCGAGCGTGGAGCGTGTTACATCGGGGATCAGGACCGGTTTCCTTCAGATCGATGAGCATATGCGAGAGATGTCTGAGCGAAACCGGAGCGGTTCGACTGCTGTGGGCGCTATGATCTCGCCACGTCGCATCTTTCTAATCAACTGCGGCGACTCACGAGGGCTGCTAAGCCGCGCCGGTGCCGTGCACTTCTCCACGCAGGACCACAAACCCAGCAACCCACTGGAGAAACAGCGCATCCAGAACGCAGGGGGGTCTGTCATGATCCAGGTGAGAAAACGCACATACTTTTGGATTTAACTCTGGGATTAAGATCATTCATTCATTCATCCCTACCATTCTAACACATTAATTCCCTCATTCTTGGTCATGAGGGTCTGCTGAAGCCTATCGCAGCGCACCTAGGGCGAAAGGAAGGGGTACACTCTGGACTGGTCATGAGTCCATTGTAGGACCACACAGACAAGCACACTCCTATGGGCAATTTCGAATCACCAATCAATCTAATGTATATGTTTTTAGACTGTTGGAGGAAACCGGAATACCCAGAGATAACCCATGCAAGTGTGGGAAGAATATGAAAACTGCACAGAATCACTTGATTAAAATCAGGATTCAGTAAATGTTATTAGCTTTAGCATTGATGGGTAAATGTGTGTAATAGATCATTAGCATAGCAGGTGAAAGCTAAGGTTTAATATAATTGAGATGTTCATTAAATGGAAATTAACTCTTTAACTTCCCAGATTTTCCAGTTAGTGATTATTCTGTGTGTTTATTTCCCGGTGCAGCGTGTAAACGGATCTCTCGCCGTGTCCAGAGCTCTGGGAGATTTTGACTACAAGTGTGTGAGTGGAAAAGGGCCCACAGAGCAGCTGGTTTCCCCCGAGCCCGAGGTGTATGCCATCGAGCGCTCCGGAGTCGAGGACGAGTTCATCATTCTGGCCTGCGACGGCATCTGGGACGTGATGACCAACGAGGAGTTGTGTGACTTTGTACGCTCGAGACTGCAGGTCACTGACGACCTAGAAAGAGTGTGTAACGAGATTGTCGACACCTGTCTGTACAAGGTGAGAAAAGAAAAACAGCTACACACAGCGCACAGGAGGCGGAGCTTATGGCCCCCTGAGTGACGGGAGGCGGAGCTTATGGCCCCCTGAGTGACGGGAGGATGGGCTTATAGCCCCCTGAGTGACGGGAGGATGGGCTTATGGCCCCCTGAGTGACGGGAGGAGGGGCTTATAGCCCCCTGAGTGACAGGAGGAGGGGTTTATGCCCCCTCCCCCCCTATGGCCCCCCCCGAGTATAGAACTTGACTTTTGTGTTAGAAGTTGATGGTCTTCATGGTCTTTTTTCTTCTCTGCAGGGAAGCCGAGACAACATGAGTGTGGTGTTAGTGTGTTTTAGCGGTGCGCCGAAGGTTTCACCAGAGGCTGTGAAGAGAGACGCAGAACTCGACAAATATCTGGAGAATCGAGTAGAAGGTACGAAATTTAACAGGCTCATTTGTACAGCGTGATGTACTTTTTAACTATACACACACACACACACACACACACACACACACACACACTCTCTGTTTCTGTAGAGATCATAAAGAAGCAGAACGATGACAGAATACCGGATCTGGTGCACGTGATGCGAACGCTGGCGTCAGAAAGCATCCCCAACTTACCGCCTGGAGGAGAGCTGGCCAGCAAGTAAGTTTTGCGGTCATTTGCAGGGTGTCAATATTTATAAAAACATTTCCTACTGCCTCGAATTAACCAATCAGAAGTCAGAACTCAGCCACTGGTTTACACACCGAACCATGTGACAACGGGATTTTTGTGTTTTTAGGCGAAGCGTTATCGAAGCAGTATATAACAAACTCAACCCCTACAGGAATGAGGACACAGTGAGTATATCTGTGTGTGTGTGTGTGTGTGCACTTGCAATAGTGCATGAATAATCAATAATAAATAATTAATTATTTCTGTCCGTCATAATTATGTTTATCAATGTTCTAGACTGGTGAAAAATGGTGTGTGTGTGTGCGCGCGTGTGTTTCAGTAGTCATGCTAAAAAGCAAACAATAGTCACAGAAAATCTCCAAAATCTAACCCCTGTGTGTTCTGCACCACCATGCGACTTTATCCAATCACTGACTTTTGTTTTACAGAGTTGACCAATCATTGTAAAGCTCCTGCCAAAACAATGACCTCACCAAACGCACTTCCAAGTTTCTGTACTTTAAATGTACTGATGTCCCCAATATCGTGTGTAAAGCGTTTCCCTAACGATCTACACAAGCGAAAACATCAGTAATTATTGTCCCACAATCAGAGAGAGACCAAATCCTGCAAAGATAAACTAAACGTAATTAAATACAATAATACAATCATTGATTGATCATTTTCCAATTGTTTAATCAATCGCCGGTCCTTAATATCCTCTGATAACGCATGGAGACTCATTCTCAACCTGATTGGTCCAATAGCTAAGCTAAGAACAGGAAGTGATCAAATGTCTTGTTTAAATCATTGTGATCATCTCACACACACACACACACACACACACACACTCACTTTTATCCGAGTGGCATCTCACTGGCTGCTCTTCTTCCCCTTCTCTCACTTAAGGACTCAGCGTCCCCCGATGACGTGTGGTAGCGTTTCCATCACACACACACACCTTCCCCACACGCACGCACACACACACACACAGACAGGAACCAACAGGATACCAGCCGAAGAGGAGGAATGACGGAAAGGTCCCTTTTTGTTCAGCCCAACAGGACGTTCAATTCCTTTTGGTGTTTGTTTTTCTTTTCTTTTTGAGCTGTAATTAATTTCATTAATGACATCATCGTGTGTTTATATATTTGTTTTTGAAGTGCAATTGTAAAAGAAAAGCTTGTATCAAACGCAGCTTTTTGTTATTATATGTGCAAAGAAGCCGAAAAAAAAAAAAAAAAAAAGAAGAAAAAAAGGAAACGTTTATGCACTATCTCCTCTGGCATAGGAAACATTGACTTCTTAGATACAACGCTTAAGCTCCCACAATTCCATTGGACAGGTGCGAGTGAGGGGGGGGGCGGTATGGAGTATTTAACGATGGAGGTTACGTTTAGATAACGGGACATGATGGGACGAATCAAAGCAAAAGATCCTAAAAGCAAACCCAGCCAGCGATTGGTTAATATTTAAATGGCCGTTACCGTGGCACCAATGCGGAAACAAAAACTCGCAGGATTTACTGCGAATCAGTCGTCTTCCTATAAAATTAATTACAGATAGGAAGACCTCCGTCTCCACTTAATTCCCACCTGGACGAATTCGGATGGAACGGAAAGATAGAAAAACACGGTGCTGAGACGTTCCTGAGATCTTCCCGGTGGGACGGCAACCAAGGGCCGTGCGAGGGCGCCGCATTTACATTCCATACTGCGCTACAGTATCGCCGTCCCGGCGTTCCAAAGCCGAAGACTGTAAATCTACCGCGTTGGTGTCCAGCTGCCTGCGGAGCCCCACGCCGGCCGTCCCCGCCGCTGTTTCGGAACAAAGCAGTCTTTCACAGAGCAGAAAGTCTTTGTCCCTAAAGCTCTCGCTCTTCTCGTCATCCGCTTTAGCCATGCCATGTTCTGAATATCGTAGGAACCCATCCTCACCACACGCCTGGGGGTTTTTTCTTCTTCCTGCTCATTTAACAAAACGGGTATCAGTTCCCCCTTTTTTTGTTTTAAACATTAATTCCTGGGTTTTTTTAATGTTTTATTATCTTGACTGGCACATAGGACATTGCTTCAGAAAGAGAAAGAGAGAGATAAGGGAGAGAGAGCGAGAAGGAGAGATAATGGAGAAAGAAATGAGGGGAGAGAAAGAGGGAGAGAGAGGGGAGAGAAATGAGGGAGGGATGGATAGAGAGAGAGGAGAGAAGAAGAAAGAGGGAGGGAGAGAAATGAGGGAGGGATGGATAGAGAGAGAGGAGAGAAGAAGAAAGAGGGAGGGAGAGAGAGAGAGAGAGAGAGAGGCTGCCAAACACTGTATTGTTATTGATTATTTTTTTTTAAATATTTCATTCCTTTGCGATTGTCTTTCACTAGATTTGTTTAAGGTGCCATTCACTTGCCGTGTGTGTGCGAGAGAGAGAGAGACAGACAGACAGACAGAGAGAGAGAGAGACAGACACAGAGAGAGAGAGCCTGGTGTCCTTATTACTGTGTAATAAACCTGGAATTACATGACAATAACCTGAACAAGCCACGCCCACAATCCTACACCAGGGCAACATTATGAACCTGGAATAATTCCTCTTTTTTTTTATGTTATCGAAACGTTCTACAGAGAACCTTTAAACACTCCTTTATTCCTTTCCTTACTTTTTATTACTGTTTCTCTCGGTGTAAAAGCTTTCAGGGGTTTTCTTTGGTCCTCACGGTGCAGTTTTCCAACAACAGTGCATTCTGGGTAAACTGTGTATTTAAAGAGCTGTGTAACTGGAGGGTCTGTGTGTGTGCGTGCGTGTGTGTGTGTGTGTATTGAATCACAGCTATTAAGTAGCTAAAGACAACTATTCACGCTTCCTATTTCAACCAATGTTCTGTTTTTCCAGCTGTGTGTGTGTGTGTGTGTGTGTGTGTGTGTGTGTGCGTGCGCGCGTGCGTGCTTCGTGTTCCATATCCTTTCCAATTATGTTAATTTTTTTAACAACTTTTCAGCAAAGAACAAAGTTTTTTTTTCCTCTTTCACTTTGGAGTGTGTGTGTGTTCCTCAGGGTCATGGAGGTTTTATTCTTAGTTTGTTGAAATAGGGGAAACACTCGCTGTAACACTGCTTGCTGCTAGTTGTGTGATGGGTGGGCTTGATTTTTTTTTTTTTCTCTTGAACCTGGGGCAATGCTGTAATTAAGTCTAATTATATCTCTTTAGAACAACACACACACACACACACACACACACGTTGTCTGTATTACAGATGTGTTTTATTTTTCTGGTCCCTCAGTAGTAGGAGTGAGTTAGTTTTGGTGGTCACTGATTGGCGCGGCGTGTGTAGTAGACTGAAGTGTTTAAGCTCACAGGGTAACACAAACTAACAATCTAACGCTAATCTAACGCTAAACTAACCATGAAGCTAAAACACTTGCCGAAAACCGCTGAAAGAAACCTGAGAAACAGAAAGAGAGCTGGTCTGTCTGTCATGTGATTACTGTGTCTCATAACGTACAACGGATTAATAAACCACCACCAACAAGCCTTCTATTCCTTCCTTCATCAATCAGGCGTCACAGGGTGTGTGTGTGTGTGTGTGTGTGTGTGTGTGTGTATAATCAGTGTTTTAAAGGGTTGTAAATGCTTTCTTTCACTTTTCTAAGTGTGTCTGGCCATAATTAGCATTGCTCTTGTCTGACACACACACACACACACACACACACACACAGTTAAGGTGTGTGAAGAAGTCTTTTACACTGAAAATGAGCATACAGTGTTGTGTAGCCTTTGTGTGTGTGTGTGTGTGTGTGTGTGTGTATTTTGCCACAAAGATTTTTCCTGCTTCTCGGGTTGGTCTGTATTCAACTTGGTCATAAGCTATTTTTTTTATGTAAATGTATATTTGTAATTTTTTTTGACAAATGGACAATAATTCCAGGACTCTCCTCCTCTTCCTCCTCTTCTAACTCATCATTACTTGAACCCTTGTCTTTTTAACTTTCCGTTCATGTTTTAATCGGTTCACACTGAAAATAAACTTTGTATTTGGGGGAAATATGTGAGCCAGTGATTTTCTACGTACGTACGTACACACACACACACACACACACACACATTGATCCATCTTCAGTAATGTTGACGTAGCTGCTTCTCTTGTTTGATGTCTCCTTTCTGGTGTGTGTGTGTGTGTGTGTGTGTGTGTGTGTGTGTGTGTCCATTCAAATCTCATGAGTCAGATTTAGGACTCTTTAACAGACACTATCGAATTAGTGGTGGTTGGTTATTCTGTTTTGGGTTCGGTTCCCAAGATGAGGATCTTTCTGTGCAGAGTTTGCATGTTCTCCCTGCGTGGGTTATCTCCGGGGACTCTGGTTTCCCCCCCACAGTCCAAAAACATGTCCATCAGATCAGGTGATCAATTGGCAATCAGTGATGCGGCCAGTAACAGTGAAAACCGCCTCGTCTACTCCCGCCCTGCCCCCTCTCTCTCTCTCCCCCCCTTGCCCTCTCTCCCTCCCGAGCCCTCTCTCCCTGAGTTAAGTTTCTTTTTGCTTCCATCTCTGCATTTTAACTTGGTTCGCACTTTTTCAACTTCTTTCATTCTCTTTTATCCAGTCAGGTGCATTTTATCTCTCTCTCCTTCTCTTTCTCCCTCTCCCCCATCTTTCTTTCTCCCCCTCCCATCTCTCCCCCCCCTCTTATTTTCTCCCCCTCCCATCTCTCCCCCCCCCTCTCTTCGACTTTAGGACCCTGAGATCTTTTTCTTCCGGGGCTTCAGTTAGAGGAGGAGAAGGAAGGAAACCGTGAGCCCCTGCAGCCGGTGGTGTTTGTGTTCTAGTTTAATGACCAGCGATGATTTACTTTAATGATTCTACACAGCAGAAACCTCTAAAAAAACCTCCACACTGTTGCTCCACCTGAATCGAACCGTGTGCCACAGGGGGCCAGAGTGGTCCAAGAAGAGACCATTGCTACTGGAACAATTCGGGGGGGCCAGGATTTGACTTATATTACAAGAATTAATTGATGATAAATATAATCACTGCTTTACCAATGAGGCTACCAGTGTAAAAGGGGGGGGGACCTTCATCTGGAGTTTGGAGCTACCAAACACTTCCTTATTTATCCGAGGTTTACATATGACCCACATGACACTGAATAATTCCACGGAGACCACCACTGTGCTCGAACCCTGAGCCATGGATAATGAATGTTACTGTATAAATCAAACGGTGCTCGTGTGTGTAAGGAGAGATACACGCACATTACAATTCGCAATAAACTCATGCTTGACCTTTGACCTTAATCAGTGCTTTATCGGTTCTATTAGTTATAATTCATTCACGCACTCTCTCTCTCACACACACACACACACACTCTCTCTCTCTCTCACACACAAACACACATTAAAACAATGGCTCGGCGTCCGTCAATATAAGGATAATGTCAGTCACGTGACTTACTAATTGTCGTAACCTTGGTCCAGAATGCAGGTTAAATCCACTCGTTACAGAAACACACACTCCACTCCACACACACACACACACACACACACACACACACACACACGCGCTTCTTCCACAGAATTTTCTACGGGTAGAAATTAAAGACTTCGCGACTTCTTTATCACGTGACCTCATTACCGGCGCCCAATTGGTTTTAATTAATGCGCATTTCTTTTCCAATGTCTATTAAAACAATTAAGTTTCATATTCATCTTCCTCCTCCTCCTCTTCCTCCTCCTCTCTGCTTTCTAAACGCCAGAAAAGCGCGAGTCTGACACGCTCACCTGAGTAATTTAGAATCCGGACGGTGGCGAGTGCGCGATTAGTCACGTGTCCATGTCAGAACTCGGTAGCTCCGCCCCCGAGCCGTGTCCTGTCAGTGGAGGTGTCAAAAAAACGGAGAAACGTTAAAGTAAAATTTTAATGAAAATCTCATTCATTCATTCAACTTCTGACCCGCTTATTCCTTAATCAGGGGTCACAGGGGTCTGCTATCCCGCGCAGATCGTCATTCCTTCGCAGGGCCAGATATAGACAAACCACCTCACACACACACACACACACACACACACACACACACACACACACACTTGTACACACGACACAAAGTTTTCCTTTTATCAAACGCTGGTGTAATGACTAAACGGAAATGATTCATCATCATCATCATCATCATCATCATCATCATGTGAGGTGCTGCATGTGGTATGTGATGAAGATCAGTGTCTAAATGCTGTTATAAATTTCTTGGAATCAAATCGCTTGTTCTGAAGAAATCCACCACCAGGACACCACACAACACCATTGGTGTTATGTGTGTGTGTGTGTGTGTGTGTGTGTGTGTGTGTGTTCATTCATTTATTTATCTTCTAATCTGCTTTTTCCCTAATTCGGGGTCACGGGGGTCTGCTGGAGCCTGTCCCAACGAACATAGGACAAAAGGCATGGTTACACCCTGGTCAGGTCGCCAGTCCGTCCCAGGGCCACACATAGGCATATAGACAGACAAACAATCCTATGGTTAATTTAGAATCATCAATCAACCTAATGTACCTGTTTTTGGACTGTGGGAGGAAACCGGATTACCCGGAGAACAGGCGCATTCTCCTGGCTGGGAATGGACCCAGGACCTCCTGGTTGTGATGCGACCGTGTTTACCATGACACACATACTAACACCATCTATATACACCAACCTAACATGACACGACAAAGCCACCAACTGTGACACACAACAAGCCAAATCAGGACAGACACAAAGGTACAATTTTTATTCCATCATTTATTATTTGTTCATAGCTGGATAAAAAAAAACTAAGCCATAAAATCTATCCCAGGTTTGTACATTTTTACATTATTTCCATGTACATGATTGCGAGAGAGAGCGAGAGAGAGAGAGAGAGAGAGAGAGAGAGAGAGAGAGAGTTTTTAAGATTTACATATTTTATATTATTTTTATTATTATTATTAATATTATTATTATATACAGTACTGATGTGCTAAGTATTTACGGTGGAGGAGTAAAGCATTTGCGGTGGAGGAGTAAAGTATTTGCGGTGGAGGAGTAAAGTATTTACGGTGGAGGAGTAAAGTATTTGCGGTGGAGGAGTAAAGTATTTGCGGTATTTACACACACACACACACACACACACACAGAGAGAGAGAGAGGTTTGTTAGAGGTCCACTGAAGGCCAGGGTTCCTGAACTCCATCAGTTCTGGCAGGTGGGTGGAGCAGCGGCGTGTGTGTGTTTGGCGCACAGGAAAAGTCCACGTGTCTCTCACACTCCTGTTTGAACGGCGTAAGTGCTGAAGATTCCGCCAGGTTCAAGAACATCGTAGTGGACTGCAGAGACGCCAAACCGGCCCGATCCTGTTCTGCTCCTACACTGCTAATGCTAACCAGCACTACAACAGAGAGAGAGAGAGAGAGAGAGAGAGAGAGAGAGGGAGAGAGAGGGAGGGAGAGAGAAGGAAGGAAAGAGGGAGAGAGAGACACACAGAAAAAGAGAGAGAAAGAGAGAGAGAGACACATAGAAAGAGAGAGAAGGAAGGAAAGGGGGAGAGAGAGAGAGAGAAAGAGATACTAGTAAATGACTAAAATACACTAGGGCACAGTCTTCATACAAAATTACTTATGTGCATAGCGTTTATACTGAATGTTCACTCTGTAGGGTGTAGGGTGTATACTAAATGTTCACTCTGTAGGGTGTAGGGTTTATACTAAATGTTCACTCTGTAGGGTGTAGGGTGTATACTGAAATTTCACTCTGTAGGGTGTCGGGTGTATACTGAATGTTCACTCTGTAGGGTGTATACTGAATGTTCACTCTGTAGGGTGTAGGGTTTATACTAAATGTTCACTCTGTAGGGTGCAGGGTTTATACTGAATGTTCACTCTGTAGGGTGTATACTGAATGTTCATTCTGTAGGGTGTATACTGAAATTTCACTCTGTAGGGTGTATACTGAATGTTCACTCTGTAGGGTGCAGGGTTTATACTGAATGTTCACTCTGTAGGGTGTAGGGTGTATACTGAA
>JAOTRA010000032.1:118071-134780 GCA_026260255.1 Pseudolaguvia tuberculata
GCCTCTCGCCCTATGTGTGCTGGGATAGGCGCAGCAGACCCCTGTGACCCCGGATTCGGGAATAAGCGGGTAAGATGATGAATGAATGAATGAATGAATAATGAAAAGTCGTTGGAAGACTCACTATGCGAATATGGTACCGTTGTAACCGTTCATGCACGACTCCACTATGTTTTTAGCCACAGAAGAAAACACAGATTCCTGCAAAACACACAATCAGCAGATGGTACACAACTTTAGTTTTAAAAAGGTGAAGAAAAACAAAATCTTTGTGCACTGCGAATGTTGTAAATATTATTATGTTCCTCATATATGATGTCCAAACTCGGTAACCTGGAGGGTCAAATATAACCTGAAGTAACTAATGAAGAAGTACACCTGACACCAGTTGTTGAGGTCTAAGCCTTCAGGACAGCCTGAGCCTCCAGGACAGAGTTTGGACACCCCTGAGCCATCACTTTAACATATATTAGGCAATATATAAATATAATGAACAATAAAATTTTGTTTAAATATTTTTTAGGAACTGTTTCATGCTTACAACTGGACAAAATAGGATTCTTTTTTTCCTACCTGAGTCGTTTCCATGTCGGCCACATGATCGTAGGTAAAGTTCCGAGGCTCGGGTTTGGAGTTCAGGCGCACCGTATGATCCGAGGTCACCATCAAACATAAACCCCGGTCCCCGTCGGTCGTCAGCCCATTACCCTGGGTCAAAGGTCGAACACGGACGTACACCTTTATGGAGTCTCCATCACTGTGAATAAGAGAACAACAAAAACAAAAAAATAACAACAATAGAAATATGAATGAATTGTTACACATCAGTGTTTTATTGTTCGGTGAATCGTTCACGTCAAATCAGACGGTTGTGATGTCCAACCCCATGTAAAACCGCAGGGGTCACCCAGATTGGTAGAGTTAATACATCAAAAGCTTTTATTTAATAAGAATCAATAACACACCACCTTCTTCCCACATTCAGGACAAATGTCCATTTATGTTTTTCAGGGTTTCTTTCTTTTTTCAGTCAATCATTAAAACGTTTATTCATTCTGAATGCTGTGGATGGATAAGATAGATAAATTAAAAAAAAAAAAAGAAAAAAAAAAAAGAAAGTTATTGAACGTTACCTGTTGGACTGGAGCGGTAACGTCGTGTCTCCGGATGCTGAAATGAGAGAGAAAAACACAGCGGCATGAACTTAATATCAAACCACAGATCAGTTACACACACACACACACACACACTCACACACACACACTCACACACACTCACACACACTCACACACACTCACACACACTCACACACACACACACACACAACCCCACAGATCAGTTATACACACACACACAACCCCACAGGCCAGTTCTACACATACACACACACACACACACGCACGCACGCACACACGCACACACACACACGCACACACACACACACAACCCCACAGATCAGTTCTACAAACACACACACACACACACACACACACACACACACACACACACACAACCCCACAGATCAGTTCTACACACACACACACAACCCCACAGATCAGTTCTACACACACACACACAACCCCACAGATCAGTTCTACCCACACACACACACACACACACACACACACACACACACACACACAGATCAGTTATACACACAATGCAACTCCTTCTGGTATTCTCTATACTTCAACAACATCCTCAAAGCAAAGATTGCATCTGTAGTACTCTTCCTTGGGATGAAACTGTTGCTCAAAGATGGACACCTCTTCCCTCAGCCTGGTTTCCACTACTCTATTTAGCCTATTATGTCAAATTAAATTTCGTCGAATTTCTGTCACATTTGTTAAGTCGCTTCTATTGTAAACACACCTTTGTTATACATTCGTAAAGTGACATTTCATTAAAACGGTTCGTTTTTAAGGGAAAAAAAACAAATAAACACTTCTTTAAATATCATTAGACTCTAATGTCATATTCTCGTATTTACTCTTTAGCATTACTGACTTTAGCATTAGCATGTATACCGTTAGCTTAACCTAACCGACTAACAACAACGAATAAAGTTTTAAAACTCATGAGAGTAAAGATAGAAAAAAACCATTAAAGTAAATTATTATTATTAATTCTTTACCTTTGCCTTTGGGGTTCATTGTTAAATGGTGACACAAACGTTGATTTTAAAACCGAAAGAAATTACAAGCGCTCCATTAGACATCAAAACAGTTCAAAATTGGCGCGACGGGATTTTTACTCGGATTGTGCGCTTGGACGATTCGATGACGCAGGAGCACGGTGGCGCCACCGGCAGGGCTGGAGAGAAAGTGCAGCAGCACCACTCAGTGATTGGTAAAGCGGGAAATGGACAAAACTATATTTTCTAGGTGATGGTTTATAAACATGCTATTCGAACCGTGTTCTCTGCAGGCAGCATGTGTTTGACTAGCCTGCATCTTATTATTCAGATCTGCATCCTATCGGGTAAAATCACATAAAGGGGAAAAGATTTGAAGGTTTAATTATGAAAGCGTGATTTATTTACATTATGTCCATGACAGATATCTTAGTTTAGGACAGCTTACATACTCCATCTTTTAACGTAACCGAGTGATTAACAGGTTATGGGTCAAAGTATTGGCAGCTTGGTGGTCCTTCCAATATTTCCATCTACAACAATTGGCAGACTATCCGGACTCTTATCCGGAGCGACTTACATTTTACCTCACTCAAGGGCAGACAGTGGTAGTTTGGTGGAGGTGGGAATCAAACCCTGGTCTCTGGTATCGGTCCAACACGTTAACCACCGCATCCCAATACATTTACAGCATTTAGCAGACAGCCTTAACCAGAGCGCTTTACAACTGAGCCATGTGGGGGTTAAGAGCCTTGCTCATGGGCCTACAGTGGTTGTTTGGTGGTGCTGGGATTTGAACTGTGGTCTGTCTGGTACCAATTCAACCACTACGTTAACCACTAACCCTCAACTTCCCAATACATTATGCCAACACCTAAACCACCTCAAGTCATCAGTTATTGAAAAGTTTGCGATGTAGTCAGTCTCATCCATTTTATCTTCAATGAAAAAAAATATATATATATATATATTTCTTAAAGTCAACTCATGCACACGTAACAGTACTAATTTATATTAATGGTTTATTTATTAAACACACAATTGAACAACACATTACAACAAATCTAATTAGGAAAGTGTATTCTTGGAATTTAAAAGGTTTATTGTATCAAAGTTAAAACCAAGAAAATTTCAGGCAGCTGCTGGTTGTTTAATGCAGAATAAGCTGTTTATTTGAACTTTTCACTGAAAAAAGTCAGCGTTAATAAAAGTCTTTTTATGTTCAGTCTAAACACAGTAAATAGACAAAAAAAAAAAAAAAACAAACGACACAGACATGAATAAAGCAGCAGCTCAGTGCTTCTGGACTTTTGCAATCAGCTCATCACACAGCTTGGTGACATCTTCCACCTCCTTGGTCTGGGGAGGTAAAATAAGACACGTTTTCACAAACCCTAAATTTATAACCTCAAACTAAAACTACTACCGTGGAAAGTTTATATAAAAACAAAAATTTTAAAAAAAATTACCTTCTGCTCCAGGTTTTTCTCCATTGACTGCACTTTCAATTGTTCTCTCCTGAGCTGCACCTGAAGAGCAGCAACCTCCGCTCCCATCTTAGAACGCACCTCGGCTATCTGTTTATTTGCCCTAAACACACAAACACCTTTATTTCTACAACAATTCATTACAACGATTCGAGTGATTGATTAAAAAAATCTGAACAAATATCCATTGAGAAAATCAAAGCAAGCAGTTTGATGCAAAAAAATAAATTAAATGACAGATCAGATTTTACAATTAGATTTTTGCTGTACTCACAGTATGCATCAAAAATCAAATCTCTCAAACTTTTGCTGCGCTCCCACCATTAGAGGGCACTAAAAACCCTACCATCGGGAATTCATTGGCCTCGGATCACACTTTTCTGGGAACATGGTGCAAGTCTAATAGATCTGCTGAATTTTAAAGTTCATATGAACCAGTATTTGTGATTTGGAGTCTCCGGCATGTGCAACCTGCAAAAGGTTTCCTAAACGATCGTTAGCTTTCAGTTACTCATGTTAGCAACAAGATAAAAGGAGAGAGGAATCGCTAATTGTAAAGTAATAAAACAATAGAATAGTGGATTGTCCAGATAGTAATGCAATTGCAAGCACATGCAAGTGATGATTGTGGCAGATTATTTAATCTGTTCTCTTACTGGTTGATTTTCTCCTCGGCATGAGTTTTGAGCATCTGATATCGCTGCTCCTCTTTCTGCAGCCTGGCCAAGTAGCTTTGTGCGCACTGTTTTAGCGTTTCTTCATTCTACACAACATAGAATTCATCTATTAGTGCATTTTAAAATGTATATTAACCAGCCAGAATGTATGCGTTACAATATGGACATCGATTTAACTTGGACCAATCCATATTTGCATTTGAGCTGCACACCTTCTTGAAGCCATCGATGACTTCCTTGCGCCTGTCTAGACGCTTCACGACGTCCGAGAAGGATCGTTCCATATCGCTGAGCTCTTTAGCCAGCTGCTGTTTCTCCTGAAGAACCCTGCTCAACTCGGCCTGCGCCAGCTCCTCTTTCTGCTTGTGCTCATCTGAACATTAACACACGTTCAGTAAAGTGCTTTTTTTTTTTTTTTTTTAAAACAAAAACAAACATTGCTGTAACTCACCTGTGATTTGAGCAACAACCGCCTCGAACTCAGACACGATCAGTCTGCGAGGAAGAAGGCGTGAGGTTAAACATCAACAATAAAAAATAAAGCGAAACATCTTTCGAACGAACGCACTTACACCATGTGCTGATTATCCAAGGTAATCTTCTCAATCTGAGCCTTCAGTTCCGCTTCATTTTCCTCTCCCTAGAACACAAAGGTCAATTGTCTACACTTAATAATAATCCAATCACTATTAGCTGCCAACACCTCATGGTACCTGTTTGCGCATTTTTTCGAGAGCCGTGTCCAGGTCTTTCTGCGTGTACATCAGCACGTCTACGATGACGTCTTCACTCCTCTCAGCCTCCTTCATCGACAGCACCAACGGTTCCAGAATGATGGGGTCCTGAACTACAGGAGGTGCTGCCTATACACACACACACATTGGCAAATTTACTTTTGCTTCATGTCGCTCACATTGCTGTGAATGTTGGACACAGATACGGTATGATACAAGTCAACCAATTGAAAGCGTTTCACCAACAGCTGCAATAGTGAAACAAAGCAAATTGGTTGATTTAATAAAGTTACAATTGTATATTTTATCACAAACATGGAATCGGTGACGTTTTAATTTTGCCAAGATATGCATGGTGCATAAGGTTCGATTCACAAATGACGTTTCCTGAAAATAAGGAAATTACTGCAAGGGCGTTTCAAAAATGTAATTTGCCTTGCCGCATTGATTTCTTGCATTGTTATTTTAAATTATGGCAATGAGCATGCAAGCGTGGTGTTAATTGTAAACACCCAATGGTGTGTTGTGCCTTACTGGTGGTGGAAAATCCGCCAGCAGCTTTGTGTTGTCCAGCTGAGATTTCTGTCTGACTTCTGACTTTGCAGCCTCCATCATCCTGCAGCAGACAAATTGTTTGTTTACATCTACGGTATGTGTACAAGTGTGTAATTTAAAGCTTAAGGCCTAGTTCAGGGGTACAAAAGCGGTAGCCTTGGTGGAGTCGGTCGGTTGGGAATTAAACTCAACCCTTCAATAAAACCTTTTCTTGCTAGAGATTACGTGACTAACCGAATGGCCAAAGAGGGACGAGGCAGACTGAATCCATAGCTGGAGCTGTCCACTGCTGCTTTCTTTGGGCTTTCCTTCAGCAAGGGGTCAAACTTCAGATAGAGGGACTGCTTACGCAGAGCAGATTCCTTAAACTAAACAGACACATGAATACGAATGCCATCAAGCATGAGTCGTTGTAAAATACATAGGAAAAATAAAGCTAGCCACTTACACTGCTGGACCCAAACTGCGCCAGATAATCAATTTGTCCATCGAGATCTCTTTGCATGACTGTACAAGAAAAAAAAAATGAATTCGAATATTTCGGTAGAAGCTTGAGGAACCAGAAAATAACACCCGTTTTAAAATGTAACTACTTACACAAGGCGCTGGGAACAAACTCCTCTTCGGCTGCCTCAGGGCTTTCGAGTTGCGTACTTTGGGTCAGTGAGTGGGATAAAGGCATTGAAATAGTCGGAATACAGGGCAATTGTGCGTCGATGACTGGTATGGCCTCTTTTGCTACCTACGAGTAGATAAGACGTTTAGGTTCATGTTGGTATTTTTATGAAAAGGCAAGAGGCAAATTTACTTTATTACATGCGCACAATTTGTAAACAAGTCACAGAAAAACACTTGCCACTAGCGACTGAAGACATTCAAGCTTATCTTCAATGCAAATCAAATTTTCATAAGACTACTAAATGAATACCTTCACCTGAAAGAATAACGGTTCCTCTTTTGTTTCTTCAATCTTAGAAGAACTGCACACAAAAAAAAATACTAGCGTTATTTCAACATCTTGTAAAGGATGGACAGAGGTCTCCACATTTACTCAAATCAAACCCTTCTCCCTTCACTAACCTGTGCGTGTGGTTCTTTTCGGTGCTGTCCTGGACCTCTTTCTGGATAGGACACAGAGTCTTACTCACCAAAGGAACATCACCAGAAGGAAAACTCCCCATTTTTGCAGAGGTACCAAACGGATTGAAGTCCGGATCATCGAATTTGTCAAAGTCAACAGTGTACGCGCCTCTCGGTGGAGGAATTTCCATCGAGTCACTGTCTGACACCAGGTCACATGACTTGGGCTTGATTTCTGGATTCTTCTGCTCAACCGTAGCAGCTGCCTGTTTTGAACAGTCAAATTTCGTTCTGGAGACCGGTGGCCTTTTTAAACCAAGGCGTTTGGGTGGAGGTTTTCGCTTAACCTCAGTACCATCACCAAAGTTGAACTCTAGCACTATTTGACTCTCTTTTGCGGGAGCGGTTGAGGAGGTAGTGGTGTCAGAGTTTACCTCAATTAGGTCAGGCTTGGCCATGGAGAAGATTTTATCTTCTTGCCCACATGGGATATCGCACACCATTTGTGAGCTTCTCTCTTCAGTACTTAACTGTGCTGGATTGCAGACCAGTGAGTTCCTGGGGATTGGGGGTGAGTTTGGGATTTTTGAACCACCGATATTGAAAGGATTTACAGATTCGAGATTCTCAAAATCTATCTGGTAGGTTCCTTTAGGGAGCAACGGCGAATCGGTACCATCTGAATTTACTCCAGGAGTTGGTTCGGGAACTTCTATGTTGACAGTAATGTCAACAACATGATCCACGAGTCCCGGTTTCTTAGGCTCGATGACCACTGTGCAGTCTGTGCAAGTGCCATCTGCAGAAAAGTCTGCGAGGGAATTCTCTCCGGACGGATCGAAAGGCAGAGTTTCATCGAGATTCGCATCATCCTTTACAGCAACAGTTCCCACATTTTCAAGCGCAGGGGATGAGGCGGGTGGGGTCGACTCAGTCAGGATGAAGGTCTCGGATAGCAAAGCGGCAGGCTTGAGTGGAGTAAGGAGCATTTTGCTAGAGTTCTCAAAGGGATTCATAGAATCCAGGTTCTCAAAGTCAATGGTGTAGTCACCTCTGGTCTGAATCGGCATGTCTTCAACAGGAAGGGACGTGTCTATTTTCGTTGCAGCATTGATCAACACAGTGGAAGTGCCATGTGAAGCTGGCGACCTGGAAGACCAGTACATTATGAGCCTTCTGGACATATTTAACATTCATCACGCACATTCTAACATGTTCAGCACTCACGTGAGCGTAAGAGACTCCATTGCATTCATGCAATCATCAAGAGTGGCTGTTTTACCCGCACGACTTGGAGACATGATCTTTTTGGTGACCGGGTCTCTGAGTGGAGTCTGAAAACAAACCTGAACAAAAAAAAGCCCCAAACATTTAAAATCCACTTTTACTAGTTAAAACAGTAAATAAATTACATACTCGTAAAAAGTCATACCTTTATTCCTTTAGGGAGGTTTTTGTTAACGTTTTCAATCTGAGACTGCCTCAGGATAGACGGCCTACCAGTGGGCTGATCTAGAGCAAAAATGTCAGCAGCTGACTCGGCCGGGACGTGTTTGCGTAGCGGCAAAGCGCCCTGATTCTCATCGTTCGCCACCACTGAGCCCATACTGTCGGAGGATAAGAAATGACAGGTCTTAGTATAAAGCCACGCCTAGACCGTACATCACATGCGCCGCAGCAGTGTGTGTGGGTCGTCTGATAAGCAGCACACTTTCACGCTGTAAATAAACACTGCCGTATGAAGAAAAACATAACCACCCAAATTACATTTACATTATTAGCATTTGTGCAGAACGGAACTGTACAGGTTAAGTTGCTTTATTAGAAGATTCCTCCAGATTACCACTGACGAGCACAGCCCTAAACTTTCCCGGGTATGGGAAACGAATACGGGACCTTTTTGTTGTGAGGCAACCGCGCTAACCACTACACCATCACACTACATGTTAATCCTAATAATAAATAATTCTATATTTTATCATTTGTCAGCATGATCTAATGACCTCAGTCGTGAAGAATTACACCGCTGGGGGTCATCCAAGAAAGTCATTATTTCAAAAATAAACAACGCCACTAAAATCTTACCATGTGATATGTTACTAAAGAAAATAGGAGCAAGACAGCATGTGGGCAAAGTGGTAGCTCAATGGTTAGGGTGTTGGACAACCGGAAGATTGTGGGTTCAATTCCCAAGACAATTACCAATTGATGGGCACCTGAGCGGGGCCCACAAATTCTGATTGTTCACATGCAAGTTAGGCTGGATAAGGACATCTGCCAAATGCTTTAAATATAATGCCCGTGTGTGTGTGTGTGTGTGTGTGTGTGTGTGTGTGTGTGTCTTACACTGACTTGTTTGAGATTAATAAGAAATCATAAATATGATTTTACGATCAAGAAATTTGCATAAAAATATTCTGCGAAATTCCGCATCATTTTAGAAACTTTAATGGATAAAACCCTGAAAATTATACATTTAAAAACGGATAGATAACTAAATAGATCATTCACAAACTAAATGTTCCACTGAACTTCACTACACACATGCTAGTCAGAATAATTTCCTCTGCATGCTAACGGCAAAAATCTCAATAACTTTATCCAAGCGCCAACAAAGAAAAGGACTCGTTATTCACCGACAGAAAACTAAATAACATTAAATAAATGTAATAAAATAACTCATTTAGTAAAAATAGTTGATTAGCATGTAAAAAAAAGCCAAGCCGGTTAGTATTAGCATAATATTTATGCTAATTTTGACGTTACTATTCAGCTACATCGGTGTTCATAAAATAAAAATGTATTTTTTTTAACAAATCGGCTGTTGATATTTTCTATTTAATGTTAATAACGGACGCGGATAATCTTACCTCAGTTTCTGTCAGTAATATAAAATATATTCGCTTTTCAATGGGGTGCAAGAGGAAAAATTATCGCCTTCACAAGCTCGCGCTCCACTGTCCCTCTCCAGATACGTTTTCTCTGTTCTGTAAAATTTCAAATTTAAACGCCACATGATCGACCAATTAAAATCATTCAACGGTGTCTGGAAGGCGGGATATAATACGAATCAACCAATAGTCTGTTAGACAGCGCAGAAATTCTTATTCGTCAGCCTTGTGACAGACAATAATATAGACAAATAAATCAAGATCGCTTCGAGTCATTTAATATTAACATAACGTCATTTTTTTTTCGTAAAAAAAGTAATTAATTAAAATTATAATAAAAAAATTTGATTTAGAAACAATCATTTTTAATGATTATGTTGTAACAGCATTAACTGTCAGCAGCTTTCGGGCACTATTACTAATTAACGGTTTAACTCATTCATTCATTCATTCATTCATCTTCTTAGCCGCTATTCCCGAATTCGGGGTCACGGGGTCTGCTGCGCCTATCCCACCACACATAGGGCGAGAGGCGGGGGTACACCCTGGACGGGTTACGGTTTAATTCGTTTTTATCAAATTTTATTATTCATAATTTAATTTAAAAAATTTGATAATTTATATTTAGATTTTTGGTTTATGTTATATTTGTAACCTAATCTATTATGTTGAGCAAAATTATTGCCAGTTTATTGTGTAACAGACAGACATTTTAACCAATCCAACGCAGAGTCTGTCTGAGCTACAGCCATTTCGACCAATCAAAACACAGAGGGGGAGGATTCGAATGATGCAACGTTTCCCGAGCAAGCACTTGTAAATCCTTTAACACCCTTTCCCTCAGAAATGAGGCAGACACTGTTTAAGACCTAAACCGTGCAGAACACTCTATGGGGAGAAGCTTTAACACATAGAACAAAAGGCAGGGGTACATCCTTGCCAGTCTGCCCAAGGACCACACACACATGTTTTTGGACTGTGTGAGGAAACCAGAATACCCAGGATCAACTCATTCAAGCGTGGGGAGAACATGAAAAGTCTGCACAGAAAGACCCCTTGAATGATTTATATTCATTCATTCATCTTCTTACCCGTTTATTCCTAAATCGAGAGTCACAGGGGTCTGCTAGAGCCTATCCCAGGGTGAGAGTCAGATTACAAGTGCATTGCAAGGCCACACTAAGGCATACAACCACACACACACTCTTATAGAGAGGAAATCAGAGTACCAGGACGAAATCCACACAAGTGCACAGAAAGACAGCAGATCGAACCCGGGAACTGCTTGTTCTGAGACAACCGTGCTAAACATTAGGCCACCGTGCCGCCCCATGGGGCATCACTGTTACAGCGAAATTTGATAACTTTCTTAACTAGCATAGTTACATGCCATATAGTCGTGTTATAGCAACTGTCCTGAAGAAAACCAACCATGTTTGGTTTGTCTATTGTCATGTCAATAATGTCATGTCAATGTATGTCACAGATACTTTTTACAGCATAGTGAAGTCATTTGGGATCTAAGCGCAGAATCAGCTGCGATTCTTAAGATGGTTAACAGACCCAACAGGGGCTTGAACCCAGGTCTTCTGATCAACAATAAACCGTCTGATGTACTAGTTAGTCTAAAAGGTCTATATGCATAAAATTGTTTTAATTATTGCAATAATAGAAACGCACACACGAGGTCGCTGCTTTCTTTAACAAATGTGGGAAATACTACAGACGAAGGATTCATTCGTTCATCTAACCTGCTTATTCCCTAATCTGTGGTATGCCAGAGCCTTTCCCAGTGCACATAGAGCAAGAGGCGTGAGTAGAAGGTATTGTGATGGGTTGCCAGTTCAACGCAAGGGCACATAGAGACACACACACACACACTCGTATGGGCAATTTAGAAACATGTTAACTCTACACAGAAAGACCCCGGCCAGAGTATTGAACCAGGGCCCTTTGTTGTTGTGAAGTAACAGTGTTACCCACTACGCCACCGTGCTGCCCTGAAAGATACACACTTTAACCAAACCAGCTAAACCAGTGTGTGTTGTTTTTTATTTTATTAACTCAAAATGGTTTTGATTCAACGTACCAGCGGATAACCGGTCATGCAGGTCAGGGAAGTTAAACTGTCTGTCGAGTGTGATTTCAGACACACACACACACATTTTTTCAATTGCATTTATTAAGCAAAATAGAATCTGTGATGTGAAAAACACAAAAGACAAAGTATTTACACCACCACTGTGCAGATACCTGTAGTGTACAAAAACAATAATCCAATCAATTCGCATGTGCAAATGCTACACAGTAAACAAATGCATGCACACGCAGCACACACACTGCTGAGGTAATTGAGGAAACCTATACATTGCCAGAGAACAGAGCTTTCATCACTCAAGATCCATAAACACACGCACACACACACACACACAAATACAATGGATCGTATTCTTATAAAGAAAAAAAGGAAAACCCAATCACTTCCTGCTGCTAAATGTGCAAAGTTCAATAGTGTAAAGACCTGACCACCTGTTCGGATGAACTCACACACACACGAGACACACACACACACATACTTCTGAATAAACTCAAAATGTGATGGTTTAGAAATTGTGTTAGAAGCGAATGGCTCTTACAGGAATTTGGTGGAACTGTGTGCCAAAAGTACAGCATGGAAGCTTTAAGGTCATGGGTGTGTGCATGCATGCTTGTGTGTGAGCATGTACAAGTTCATGGCTTTTTAAGAGCACAGAGTTTGCGTAGCAAAAGCTGTCGCCTGGCTTGGAGTTTCTTCCTCTCCTGAGTTTGGCGTCTTTCTCGAGCCCGCAGCTGCAGCAGGTACTCCGTGGCGTGGGTCAGTATGGCCACCTTGGAGGTTTTGGCAGACGCAGACAATCCTGGGATTTCACTCCGTAACATCTGGAAGCGAGACCGCAGGTCATCCCTCCTTTTCCTTTCTAGGAAGTTCCTACGCTGCTCAGTAGAGTCCTCGGAGTCTGAGCTGGCCGGCGAAGAGGACGATGAAGACGAAGGAGCAGACAAGAACTCCGGGTCCAGACAGGCTCGTTTATCGAGCGCCTCGTCTTCATCGTAACAGTGGTGCTCTTCGTCAGATTCCGGGGACGGAGCGGCGTAGTTGTGTTGCTGACGGTGCAGAGAGATGTGGAAGTGTTTCTTACGCGGGCCGTGCGGGTCGGCGCTCACGGCGATGGTAATGGGTGTACGGGTGCGCTTTTTTAAGCGGTTCTCCACGGTCACCACATCGATCTCGTCTTCGTCTGAGGGAGGAAAAAACACGGCGCGCGCGCACACACACACACACACAGGTTACACAGTATCTGTTTTTTCCATTCACGTTTCTATTCAATGAAAAACCAATTAATCTGACTTTCAATGTTGCGGCAGCTGAATTTATTATATAAAACACCTTCTGGACTAATAAATATTTGCATTTATTACTCTGCTGCATGGAGTCCAGGACAAGTTTAGACGTTTGATTTAACCGCACCACGTAAAAAATTGCTTTCTGCACATAACATGCAAAAAAAAAGTCGTCTGGCAGAGAAAAGTAAAAATCTCCCGACGTGATTATAAAGTGAAACATTAACGGCCTTGTTTGAAGATTCGATTTTCACTTCCTGTTCTTACACCCCTATGTGAATACCAGACCGCACAGGAAGTCAGTCGCTGCATTGTAGTGGTTGTGCACGTGCAGGATCGCTTACCGGACGAGTCTGAGCGTGACTCGGATCCCGACGATGCCTGGGGCTTTTTGGACTGGGACACCGGCAGGTTGAGGACCGCAGTGGGGTTCACACATCTCGTCACCTGTAGATCCATTTGTCTCACTGTGCCCTGGAGGCGTGGTGCGTTCACTTGAGCCAGTTCCTTCTGGTGCGTTTCTGAACGAGGAGTCACTCTGGTGGTGTTAATGCCACTGCTCCACATGCAGTCCTTAATCACCACTGAGCTCAGGTTCCCAAACAGGTCCAGCGGGTCCAATTTTTTCAAGGGAAGCACACCGTAATCGTCTGACGCCCAAGCGCTCCGCTCCGAAGCTGCCAGAGGGAATAAAGGACGTCCTGCAGACAACGTCCTGGAGGGAGACACGGGCGGAGTCGGGAGCAGTTCAAACTTTTTCCAGATGTCCTCACTGGGTGCCGTGGAGGTAAAGAAGTCCTCGATCCTGCCGTCCGTCTCATCGTAGAAATAGTGCTGGTGGTGATCGTAGTCCATGTTTAATCCACACACAGCTGGAATCACAAGCTGCAATGTGCATAATGACAGTGAGATGATCTTTAATTGGAATAGGAGGTCACACGTGGATTATTTAGCAAAAAAAAACAAAAAATCAATTTAATCATGTTTAATCACTATTAAATCTGAATAAAAAAGGGAGTAAATACGGAAGAGGCAACATAATCCGGATGCGATGCAATGCGACACCGGTAAAAGAATCAATGTATCGACCGCCAAGAGACTGGTGAAAGTCTCGGATTGTTGCTTTAATTCTTTTCTAACAATAAATTATACATTAGAGTCTTTAATGCGAATAAATCCAAATAGGATATAGTGGGGGTTTTTGTGCACACACACACACACACACACACGCGCGCGCTTCCCCACGCACGTACGCACGCACGCGGTATACAGTAGCAGCATGTGTATACAATAATACCTCCTCCGCTACTACTGTTCTAATGTGAAAATAACATTAAAGCATATTCTAGTATATAGTTTTACTAAAGAACAGACAGAGTCCAGATATTTTCCAACTAAACCAGGATTTTTAACCACATTCATCTTGCACAACACAGTCAAAGTTCCTAAAGTGCCCAATTTTTTTTCCATCCCAGAATATTGAGTACAATGTAAAATCTGTTTACAGGAGGGAAAAAAGCGTAACGTTCTTGATATTATTTTTATTTACCGTTTCATTTGTTTTCGTCCAGATTGAAGAGAATGAGAAGAAAGACCATAAACAGAAGCCGGACTGGAGGACAAAGAACAAGAACAATTGAACTTCCGGAACAAAGGAGGAAAAATAATCTCCAACGGCAAGAGAAAAAAATCCTTATCCACACGTCCAAGTCTGCGTTTTATTAATCCGAATCCAATCACAAACACGATGAATTAATAAATAGAAAAGAACCGTGAATTTACAACTACTCCAAATAAACCGCACGAGCCTATCCAAACCGCACCCCGCGCACCACTTTCGCGCCACAGCTGCGCCTTTGTGTAGGCTTGCTCTTCGAAGCCACGCCCATTTCACACATAACCCCACCTACTTTCTTTCACACACTCGTGTACATTTTACTCTCGTGCTGTGTTTAAAATAAATTAAATTATAAATTAAAGTTGTTTTCTTTCGATTAGTCAACGTCACAAAAAAGCGACTTGGCTTTGTTGCAGACGCCGAAACTGTTACGTAGCCCGACTAGCCACGCGATTTCTGGTGACGTCACAGAATCCGTTAAACGCTCACAATGCTGACGTTGAACTTGTTTGCATATTGTTGTGGTTAATTGCGTGTATATCAAATGATCATTCATCCACATACAAGAATTGCAATAATAATAATAATAATAATAGTAATAATAATAATAGCTATCCATTTATTATTATTAAAATATATATATATTATATACATATATATTGTATTATCCACATACACACATTCATTCTTTCATCTTCTTACCCGCTTATTCCCTAAGTCGGGGTCATAGGGGTCTGCTGGACGGGTCACCAGTCCATCTCAGGGCAACACATGGACAAGCAACCATTCACACACACATTCACTCCCTCAGGTAATTTAGAATCACCAATCCACTTAATCTGCATGTGTTTGGACTGTGGGAGGAAACCAGAGTACACGGAGAAAACCTACGCAAGCACAGGGAGAACATGCAAAATCCGCACAGAAAGAAAAGCATGTTTAAGTAATTATTACCACGGTATTACCAAGGTTCAATTCCTGGAGATTGTATGTTCTCCCTACGCTTGCGGTTTCCTCTGAGAACTCCGGTTTCCTTCCATAGCACAAAAACATGTACATTTGTCATTTGGATGATTATCGATTCTAAATCGTTGACCTGTCCAGTGCTGTACCCCTGCCTCTTGCCCTATGTGCAATTTTTTAGATCAGACTAAAACTGTTGATTGATGAAAGCATGAGCTCTCAATGCAACACAACGTAAACCCACCAATGGCTTTAATTCAGTGTATAAAAGCTGAGCAGAGCTCCTATGGTGGCCTAGAGGTTAGCACGGTCGCCTCATAACAAGAAGATCCTGGGTTCGATTCTCAGACGAGGGATCTTTCTGTGCAGAGTTTGCATGTTCTCCCTGCGTTTGCATGGTATTCCTCTATGTACATTAGGTTGATTGGTGATTCTAAATTATCCAAAGGAGTGAGTGTGTAGGAGGTTGTTCATCTATGTGTGCCCAGTGATGGACTGGCTACCTGTCTGGGGTCCTGCCTCTTGCCCTGAGATATTATTAATTTTGGGAATTATGAATTAGAAATAAGTGTGCCCACCACCACCACCACCACCGCACACACTTTATCACATGAATACACACTTCGGCACAGTCGTAAAACTACTACTTTTATGTAATGAGTATAGAACATTCCAGGAGAGACGAAAACAGACAGCTTTGTGATTAATTCAACAAACACTATTTAATAGTTTGGTTAGAAAAGTGAAATTTTTCTTTTATTGTTTATCTGGAGATTTAGATTGTAATAAAAACCCCATTCATGTTGTATGTACTGTCATTAGATCATGTGAAAAGTATTCCATTACCGTTAATACTAAACTTATCATTAAACTATACTTATCAATGAACATTCATTCGTTTACTTATTCCCGAAATCCGGGGTCACGGGGGTCTGCTGGCCCCTATCCCAGCACACATAGGGCAAGAGGCAGGGGTACACCCTAGATAAGTTGCCGGTCTATCGCAGGGCAACACATAGACAAACAACCATTCACACACACATTAATCCTATGGACAATTGAACCAGGGGCCTTCTTGTTGTGAGGGGACCGTGTGTGTGTGTGTGTATGTGTGTGTGTGTGTTTGTGTGTGAGTGTGTGTGTGTGTGTGTGTGTGTGTGTGTGTGTGTGTGTGTGTGTGTGTGTGTGT
>JAOTRA010000032.1:136716-147604 GCA_026260255.1 Pseudolaguvia tuberculata
TGGTTCCATTTATCACAGCAAGTCTTCCAGGTCCTGAAGCAGCAAAACAGCCGCAGACCATCACACTACCACCACCACCATATTTTACTGTTGGTATGATGTTCTTTTTATGAAATGCGGTGTTACTTTTACGCCAGATGTAATGCAATACACACCTTCCAAAAAGTTCGACTTTTGTCTCGTAAGTCCAGAGTATTTTCCCAATCGTCTTCTGGATAATCAAGATGTTTTCTGGTACAACTGAAATGAGCCTTTATGTTCTTTTTGCTCAGCAGCGGTTTCCATCTTGGAACTCTGGCATGCAGACCATTTTTGCCCATTTTTTCTCTTTCTTATGGTGGACTCATGAACATTAACCTTAACTGAGGCAAGTGAGACCTGCAATTCTTTGGATGTTGTTGAGGGGTCTTTTGTGACCTCTTGGATGAGTCGTCGCTTACCTCTTAGGGTAACTTTGCTCGGTTGTCCACTACTGGAAAGGTTCTCTACTGTTCCATGTTTTGACCATTTGTGGATAATGGCTCAAAAGCTTTAGAAATGGCTTTATAACCTTTTTTACACTGATAGATCTCAATTACTTTCTTTCTCATTTGTTTCTGAATATCTTTGGATCTCGGCATGATGTCTAGCTTTTGAGGATCTTTTGGTCTACTTCACTTTGTCAGGCAGGTTCTATTTAAGTGATTTCTTGATTGCAAACAGGTGTGATCAGTAATCAGGCCTGGGTGTGTCTAGAGAAATTGAACTCAGGTGTGATTAACTACAGTTATGTTTTAAAAGGGGGGCAAAAACTTTCTCACACAGGGCCATGTAGTTTTGGATTTTGTTTTCCCTTAATAATAAAAACCTTCATTTAAAACTGTGTTTTGTGTTTACTCATGTTATCCTTGACTAATATTTTAATTTATTTGATGATCTAAAACATTACACTGTGACAAACATGCAAAAAGATTGGCAATCAGGAAGGGGGCCAACACTTTTTCACACAGTCTGTTTTTTTGTTGAAAGAAATGTATAGTGTGTAGTGCTGAAAATGGTCAAATGTAATTTAATTATTCTAAACCGCTTACTCCATTATTTGGGGTCACGGGGGTCTGCCGGAGCCTGTCCCAGTGTACATAGGGTGAAAGTCAGGTTGCCAGTCCATCGCACTATAAAATAACCATGATATTACATCGTATCGTATCGTGGCGTAGTGGTTAGCTTGAGTCGCCTCACAGCAAGGTCCTGGGTTCGATTCCCGGGTCAGGGTCTTTCTGTGTGCACGTTTTCTCTGTGCTTATGTTTTCCTCCAGGGACCTCCGGGTTTCCTCCCACAGTCCAAGGTAGCCATAAACATTTGGCAATATAGTGTATTGGGAAGTGGTAGCCGAGTGGTTAAGGTGTTGGTCTGATACCAGAAAGACCAGGGTTTGATTCCCACCTCCACCAAGCAACCACTGTGGGCCCTTAACCCACAATTGCTTAGTTGTAAAAAAAAAAGAAAAAAAAAAAAAGAGACCAAATATAAGTCGCCTCTGGATAAGAACGTCTGCCAAATGCCAAACTGTAACATCTTTGGGACTGTGAGAGGAAACCGGAGTCTTCTTCTCATACCCATTAGGGGTCGCCACAGCATACCACTCTTCTTTGATTTGGCAAAGTTTTATGCTGGATACCCTTCCTAACGCAAACCTTCCCATTTATCCAGACTTGAGACCGGCACTAAGAATGCACTGGTTTGTGCAATCCTAATGGCTCGGAGGAAACCGGAGAATGGGGAGAACATACATACGCCACAAAGATTTCTAGGGTTAAAAAGCACTACAGAAAGAAGTGACTTGACTTGACTTGTGAGTCAGATGTCTGAACCGAGCTTGAATAATTCAGCCGTTGTGCTTTTGGTGGCTTTTATTATGGGACGACGGCCTGTTCTGGATGAAACCTTACCTCAAGTCTCTTTCTTTTTAAAATGATCTTGTTCACTCAAGTAACTCCCAACTCATTCGCTTTCAGTACAAAATTCTGACCCAAAAAAAGACTAGAAGGTTAAATCACTTTTGTTTATTTTTTATCTTATAAAAGAAAAATTGGAGTTAAACAGAGAAACAGTTCATCATTCGAAGCCTGGCACTGTTTAATCTCCCAATCCATTGAGACCTTTAACTTTCCTTACATTGAATATCGCCTAAATGAAAAAGGTAACAAAATTTTGAAGCACAGTAATAAATATTTAGAGCAAATCCCTTCTTTACACTCCTATAATAGTAATAATAATAATAATTTATTTACAGTTATATTCATATATAAAAACCATTTGAAGAAGAAAAAAAAAACCCTACAATGATTGCGTTTCCCCCTGAAAAAGACATGAGAACCAATGGCGTCCTGATGAATAAATAAAAGTCGTAGTGCATCGCTGTAAATCAAACACGCTCCGTACAAAATGAATCCATAGTGCAACTCGCTAGAACCGTTTCGAAAAAAAAAATCAATCATCATTCCTTCAAAAAAATAAAATTAAATAAAATTAAAAAGCCAATAACAAACAAGCAAAATTTTCTATAGAAATATCATCATTTATACTAGAAAGAATCTGAGCAGAAAAGTGATTTGGCAGGAGTCTGAATGAAACCAATCGGCACATGGTTGTAAACCAAGGAGTCAAATGATGACTTTGTCCCTCTACAAAGTGTGTGTGTGTGTGGGTGGGTCAAAATGCATAGAAATCAAACAAAATCACATTTATTGATTATATCATTAATGGTCTACAATGCTTTGTATCAGTAAAACTCTATAACGCTATAATAAAAGTCTTTAATAATCTGTAAACATGTGGCGAATTAAAATTATATATAGATAGAAAATATTGACGCTAAGTGAATAATTCCATTCGGTTCTTCAAAAGCAAATAACGATGGTTATTTAATAGAAGTTGCATTAATAGATCAGGACCCTGCGTATAGCGGCGGATAGAAAGTTCGGACCATTTCAGAGTGGCATGTGATAACATTATGACACGCCAAGAGTGTGCAAGCGACGAGACGCTTACACACTCTTACAGATTATCACAGGATAACATTAGCTACATTCAACATTTTATTTATACGTTTAATGCTTTAGCCTAAACCTCTAAATGTTGCATCCTTGTGGTTAAAAAGAAATCCCTAGATACGTTAAAACAAGCAAAAATACACACATTCTGCACAAGGATTAGCTCAGAAGCGTCGCTGCCGCTAGTTTCAGTAGTTCGGTAGCTTTAGCGTATTTTTTTTTTTTTTTATAATTTAGCATTGAAACTCAATTTGACTAGGTAATGCAGTAGCATCCAGACAAGCTACATTAACCGACCCTTGAACAGAGAGAGAGAGAGAGAGAGTACGGGGACTACAGTGGGACTATTTGGCGGCAGGTTTGGTGGGGGGACTACAGTGGGACTATTTGGTGGCAGGTTTGGCGGGGGATTACAGTGGGACTATTTAGTGGGTGGACTACAACGGGACTATTTGGCGGCAGGTTTGGTGGGGGGACTAAAGCGGGACTATTTGACGGCAGTTTTGGTGGGGAAACTACAGCGAGACTATTTGGTGGCAGGTTTGGTGGGGAGACTACAGCGGGACTATTTATTGGCAGGTTTGGTGAGGGTATTATCTGGTGGCAGGTTTGGTGGGGGGATTACAGCGGGACTATTTGGCGGCAGGTTTGGTGGGAGGCGTACAGCAGGACTATTTGGCGGCAGGTTTGGTGGGGGGACTACAGTGGGACTATTTGGTGGCAGGTTTGGTGGGGGGATTACAACAGGACTATTTGGCAGCAGGTTTGGTGGGGGGACTACAGCGGTACTATTTGGTGACAGGTTTGGTGGGAGATTACAGCGGGATTATTTAGCAGGTGGGCTACAGCGGGACAATTTGATTTGGTGACAGGTTTGGTGAGGAGACTACAACGGGACTATTTGGCGGCAGGTTTGGTGGGGGGACTACAGCGGGATAATTATGGCGGCAGGTTTGGTGGGAAGACTACAGCGGGACTATTTGGTGGCAGGTTTGGTGGGGGGATTACAGCGGGACTATTTGGTGGCAGGTTTGGTGGGGGGATTACAGCGGGACTATTTCGTGGCAGGTTTGGTGGGGGACTACAGCGGGACTATTTCGTGGCAGGTTTGGTGGGGGATTACAGCGGGACTATTTAGCGGGTGGATTACAACGGAATTATTTGGCGGCAGGTTTGGTGGGGGGACTACAGCAGGACTATTTGGCAGCAAGTTTGGTGGGGAGACTACAGCGAGACTATTTGGTGGCAGGTTTGGTGGGGGGACTACAGCGAGATAATTTTGGCAGCAGGTTTGGTGAGGGACTACAGCGGGATAATTTTGGCGGCAGGTTTGGTGGGGGGACTACAGCGGGACTATTTGGTGGCAGGTTTGGTGGGGGACTACAGCGAGACTATTTGGTGGCAGGTTTGGTGGATGGACTACAGCGGGACTATTTGGTGGCAGGTTTGGTGGGGGGATTACAGCAGGCAGAAGGTTTTCCTTTATTTTATTTGTGGAAAGCTTGGCAGGTGATGTGCATTTACCTCAGAACTAGGAAATCTGAGGTGAAAGAGAAATTTCTCTAAGCTGCTCTAATCAGACCCTCGAAATGTTCTCCTGATTATCAGACAAGATCTGACGCAATGCTCGAGTTAGTATAAAGTCTGTGGCTAAAACATTGACAAGATAACTGAGTTAAAACTAAAAGCTAACTGTGACGTAAAGGGAGTTTCGGTTTGGCTAGCAAGCTAATCTACCAAGCCGGCCATAGCATAGCGTGTGAGGTAATCTGACGCAGGCCATCCAAAGAAGAAGAAGAAGAAGAAAAAATGTGAAAAAGGCCACTATTTCAACTCATATCAGGATGTCTGTATACAGTTGAGTACAACAAACCCAGAAAGAGTCAAACTGCTCCTAAAATATCAGCGTTTACATATGGATGAGGTGTGAATCCGTGTGTTTCACACCAATGTGTGTGTGTGTGTGTGTGTGTGTGTGTGTGTGTGTGTGTGTTTACACTTCTGCTCCTAGTTCAATCACTCCGGTCTCTATAATAGGAACAAGTTTATCATCCACCTGAACCAGCAGGATGGATTTATCAATGGGTGAGCGAGTGAGAGGGTCACGACTGCATGGCAACCACCGGTGAATCACCTGCACACACACACACACACACACACACACACACAGTAATACAGTAAATATGGTTTATTTTAGCACTCCCTTTATAATAACTAAAAAGAATATCTCAATTATGTATGTTAACACTCGTTCTCCCGACTCGTTCCCTGGTGAGTGACGACACTAGGGGTCACACGTTTTGGTAGCCCGATGTACCTCTGATGTATTTGAAAAGGCCAATGAGCAGAATTTGCATCATAAGTCATGCCCAGAACTTCCAGATATAAATAGACTGATCGTGAAACAGGGGACAGTCCAATGCAGAACCATGAGGGACACAACGTTTCCGTTCAATCAAGGAACGAGAGTTACCATTTGTAACTGAGACGTTACACCACTGCACAGCACTGTAGCCTACCAAAGGCAATTGCTGATAGGAACCAGCATGTGAAATCGCAGCCTTACTCAACCTCATGACCTATCAGTGTGCAGGAGCCCCTCATCTCCTCCTACAACGGGGAGGACATGGCATAGGTCAATGCTTGGGAACAAGCTCTACTCCCTACTGTTCCTCAGAGCACCAAACAATATTCTATACTCAATATTCTGGAGGAAACAGGTTCCATTCATACGTTATAAAACCTGGCAAATGAGTTAAGAGTAGTCAAAACTGCAGCTCTACATATCTGCTTGTGTGGCCCTCGTGGAGTAAGCCCTCACCCTCAGAAGCAGGGTTAACCCTAAGGAGCTTGGGCAAGTATGCCGGCTTGGGATCTCAAGTCCAAATTAATTAAAGTGAGGAACCGTCTTCAGAGATGGCTCTTTTCTCCATAGTTTGCTAATCTTTGAGGTCATGTCTCTTTACAGATCTGCCTCCTAAGGTGTCATGGTATGCAGAAATGGCAGCCACATACACCTTAACGAGAGGCAGAAATGTTTTTTCCTTTGAATCCTGTCTGAAAGAAGCATCGATCCAACACCATATCTCTGAAGGTCCTTCCCACGGGGAGGTCAACAAATACATGGAGGGACTCTAGCCTGACTGATGGTATTTACCACAGATAGATCTCTCAAATCCTACTGGTCCCATCAAAAAACATACATAGAGATCTGGGCATGGGTGTTAGATGGTGCGAATTCTGCTCAACACTTGATGCTTAGATATACGTGTGTGTGTGTGTGTGTATACACTTACATGTCCTTCCATGCCGTCCAGAGGGCCCCAGTCTCTCCAAGAATTTGGCCCCGCTCTCAGTCTCATTGACTCATCAGGCCACAGCAGTTCCTTACGTTTTGGCAGATTAATAATATCCAAGACTTGATTCACATCCACAATCTAACACACACACACACACACACACACACACACAAAATAATATTCAAATATACAATATCTCCCCCCCCCCCCGCCCTTTTCCATTCCTCTCTCCATCTGTCTCACCTGTACTCTGTAAGAGATGTCTTCTCTCCTTGGCCCCTGGTGATGATGATGATGGTCAAGCAGACCAGCAAGTGTGTGTGTATGTGTAAGTGTATGTCGTTTGCACAGAGCTGGTTCGCCATTGCTGTTGTAACGGAGTGAGGATGACTGACTGGCCACCGATGAGCGGGTAGGAGAGTGACGCACCAGAGAGGAACGCACGGACTGAGAACTTTGACTAGTTCCTAATGATACAAATAGAGAGAGAGGAAGAGACAGAAAGACAAAGGAAAATCCAATAACCGAAAGGGTATCTGGGCAAGTGTATTTGCGTGTGTGTGCATCTGTGTGTATTTAACCTAGTGAGAGAGGAGTGTGTGAATGTTGAATGGTCACTCTAAGATGTATATCATTCGTGTTTCCAGAAATCCCAATGTCACACTCCTCCACATTGCCTCCGCTGTTACATCCAGCACCACATCCTTTTCGCAACCTGGACACACACACACACACACACACAGCACTAAATATGGAACCAAGTAGTTTACACCCCTTTTTTTTTTTACTTAAGTGTGTATACAGATACTGTACCTGTGCCAGGTGTTGATGATAAAATGTCGAATGCTGGCAATGCTAATAGCACCCCCTAGTGTATGTGCTAGCTCTGTGTGTGTGTTGCAGTAGGAGGTGGTAAGGGGGGAGACGTAGATGGGATAACCGATGGGCTGGTCACATGAGGAATTGATCATGTTCCTCAGTGCCTGTTTGGCATTCTGGATGCTTCCACGCTCCGGATTTCTGTTGCGCAAAAACACCAGCTCCTGCTGCTGTCCCGCCCACAGCCCACGAACACATTCCTGATTCACCTGCACGCACACACACACACACACACACACACACACACACACACACACACACAATAAGGTAAGTAAAAGACCCAATCAATTTTTCTCCGTCTCTCCTTCCCACTTGCTCTCTGTACCTTGATGACCCTGAAGCTAAGGTATCTGCGGTTCAGGGAGATGATCTTGTACTCATTGGTCCCCTCATTGAGGACATGGCGTAGCGACAGAAGTGATGGCGCATTAGACAGTACAGCACTGCGCCATGCAGGGTCACCCTCATGAGCTATCACCAGTGTCTGCTCGTGTGAAGAAATTGCCTCGTACAGAACCGGCGGCTCATCGTACTCATCCGGAGAAGTGAAGTGGTCCTGAGATACACAGCCATGTAAACCAGGACACTAAAATCTAAACACACATACACATACACACACAAATGTACACACACCTGGTGCAGTTTAAGGGACATGCGTATTCCCGGGACGACAACTCTCCTGAGCAGCTCCATGTCAGCAAAAATCCACTCATCCCTCACAGATGAGATCCGGAAATCTCCTTTAAACAAGGCGTGTAGACCGTAGAGAAATGACTCCAGGTTACTGAACACATACACACACACACGGTAATCAAGTTATGTTAAGTTAAAAAAAGGTAATACAAGGAAACCTTTTATTTTTGTGCATGAGTGTGTGTGAGACACAGTGTCTTCACCTAGACATGTGATGAGCTGCAGTGCCTAGTGCTCTCCTCCCCAACACACAAAGACCAAAACACAACGACACCAACGCCGAGTCTTTCTCACTTTCTAATGGCTAAAGAGATAGAAGAAAGAGAGAAAAATAAAAAAGGTGGAGAAAGAGAAACTTGTTCTTATTCATTCATTCATTCATTCATTTTCTTACCTGCTTATTCCCTAATCCGGGGTCACAGGGTCTGCTGGCACATATCCCAGCTCACATAATTCGAGAGGCGGTTGTAAACACTGGACGGGTTGCCAGTTCATCACAGGGCAACGCATAGACAAACAACCACTCACTCACACACACACACACACACACACACACACACACACACACACACACACACACACACATACATTCCCTCCTGTGGGTAATTTAGACTCACCAATCAACCAAAGGAAAAGGAGGAAGGGAGGAAACCAAAGTACCCGGAGGAAACCCGTGGGGAGAATATGCAATCTCCGCACAGAAAGATCCTGGAAATCGAACCTGGGAAGGCCCAGGAATCGAACCTGAGACTTTCTTGTTGTGAGATGACCGTGAAATCCACTTCACCAACCCGCCACCCTCTATAGATAATTGTATTAGATAAAAGTCTGAAAAGTGTGCCATGGATCCGTGCATGGGATCTTTCTGAGTTTGCATGTTCTCCACGCGCTTGCATGGGTTTCCTCCGAGTACTCTGGTTTCCTCTGACAGTCCAAAACATGCAGATTAGGTTGATTGGTGATTGTAAATTGTCCATAGGAGTGAATGTGTGTGTGAATGGTTGTTTCTCTATGTGTGGCCCTGTGATGGACTGGCAACCCGTCCATGGTGTACCCCTGATTCTCACCTTATGTGAGCTGGGATAGGCACCAGCAGACCCCTGTGATCGAAAATTAGAGAATAAGCGGGTAAGAAGACGAATGAATGAACGAGTGAATGAATGAATGAATGAATGAATGCCACAATTGCAAACCTACCATGATATGGCCATCCACCTACAGTTTGGCAAAAAGGAGCTCTACCATAGCTGGTAGACATACCATTAAAGGACTACGTTGTAGTTGCAGTGGAAGGTGGCAATAAAGTTCTGACGCAGGGGGTCATCTTAATGTGTGCGTGTGTGTGTGTGTGTGTGCGCGTGTGTTTACCTTGTTTCTCTTTGAATTGCAGTACTGGATCCAGCTAAGGTAAACAGAACAGAAGCTGTCTCTGGAGATTCCTGCCAATCGGTGGTCATAGTCCTCATCAATGTTGGGGTTAAAGGTCGGATCAAGGTCAACATAGTTCCTCTCGCTGCAGTTCTTCAGTCCGTCCATCATGGTATCGTTGGAGAGCCACTCCTCCAGCTTCAGAGACGCAATCACGTAATAAATGATTCCCTACACACACACACACACACACACACACACACACACACACACACACACACACACACACACCTATATTATAGACTATTCACACAGAGAGGTTTCATTATCAGAGAACAATAAATTTGATTAAATTAGAATAAAATAGGAACTACAATTTTATTATATGTATAACACAAAATTATTTTAATAAATATAGTTTACGGTTGTGCAACATTGTAGTGTTTAGCACGGTCGTCTCACAGCAAGACTTTCCCGAGTTCGATTCCGGAGCCGGGGGTCTTTCTGTGAAGAATTTGCATGTTCTCTCTGTGCTTGTGTGGGTTTTCATCCGATTTTTCCACCTGGTTTCCTCCCACAGTCCAAAAATATGTACATTAGGTTGATTGGTGAGACTAACATTGGCCATACAAGTGAGTGTGTGTGTGTGTGTGCGGTTGTTGTCTATGTGTGACCCTGCAACGGACTGGTGACATGTCAATGGTGTAGCCGTGCCTTTTGCAGACACCCGTGATCTCAAATTAGTGAATAAGTGGGTTAGAGGAAGAATGGGGGAAGTGGGAAGTGGTGGCCTAGTGGATAAGATGTTGGACTAGTACCAGAAAGACCGGGGTTCGAATCCCACCTCCACCAAGCAACCAATGCAACCTTGAGCAAGAGAGTCTGCCAAATGCCACACTGTAAATGAATGAATGAAAACAATTCATATGTGATGAATAAAAGTCTACATTGTACTTTAGAAGGAAACCTTAGTGTAGCTGTTCTGTAGTGAGGCTTTTTAATTACTCTGACGGATATGGAAGAGTGTGTGTGTGTGTGTGTGTGTGTGTGTGTGTGTGTGTGTACCTTGACATAGTAGGTGGTAAGGATCTGGCGGAGTTCGTAGACCTGCAGCATGGCTCCGGCGCTGTTCTCTGTGATGCTATAACTTTGTAACGTGTATTTGGACAGCAGAACCTCCCAGGCGAGCCAGCGCTGAACAAACGCAGCGTTAAAAGACAGTAAGTGGGGTAAGTGACCCACATCACAGCAGCAGCAGCCCTCATCCTCCTCCACACCCTCTGTAATGGCCTCCACCTCCCGTTGTTGACAGTATGTCCCTACGTAAAGCACAGGTCAACCCGATTTAACACTATATAATAAGAAATGTTTCCATTTTTATTTAAGATATACAATGTTTAAACTGATCAAATTTCTTGCCTTGCAAATATTTGTTGGCATGTGTTCTCAGTGAGCTTATGTGGGTTTTCTCCAGGTACTATGGTTTCCTCCCACAGACCAAAAACATGTACATTAGGACGATTATTGATTCTAATTTGGCCATAGGTGTGTGTGTGTGTGTGTGTGTGTGTGTGTGTGTGTGTGTGTGTGTGTGTGTGTGTGTGTGTGTGTGTGTG
>JAOTRA010000032.1:360139-375597 GCA_026260255.1 Pseudolaguvia tuberculata
TCTTTTCTCCAGCTCCTCCTGTCTTTCATCCAGCTCTTCCTGTCTTTCCTCCAGCTCCTCCTCCTGTCTTTCCTCCATCTCCTCCGCCTGTCTTTCCTACAGCTCCTCTTCCTGTCTTTTCTCCAGCTCCTCCTGTCTTTCATCCAGCTCTTCCTGTCTTTCCTCCAGCTCCTCCTCCTGTCTTTCCTCCAGCTCCTCCTGTCTTTCATCCAGCTCCTCCTGTCTTTCCTCCATCTCCTCCTCCTGTCTTTCATCCAGCTCCTCCTGTCTTTCCTCCATCTCCTCCTCCTGTCTTTTTTGACAAATAGATAGTATATATATATATTCCTATGTAAACTCGGTTTGGCGACACAATTAACACGAAACACAGAAGTAAGTTTTTTTTAACTAACTTGGCAACCCGCCGAAAAGAAACACATGACGTTGCGTGTTGCTGACGTATGCGGAAGACGGAGTTTTCCTAAGTGTGTTTGGCGCGCGTTTGGAGTTTCTTAGTAACCGAGCAGTTTCCGGAAGTGTTGGTGCTCCGCTGCGGGATGGAGGGAGACGAGCTGCTGCTGTATTTCGCTAATTTTAGCACCTTGTTCCTCTGTATGGTGCTGAAATTGCCGCAGATTCTGGTGGTCATCAAGGCGAAAAGCACCACCGGAGTGAGTGTAAACAGTCTGCTGCTGGAGCTCACCGGGTAAAAAGAAATAAATGTATTTAAACTAAATTAATGAAGGAAAATAAAGTGAAACAATCAGTGTTTTCATAGTGATAATCTGTGACGATTTCAGTGGTGGTGGTGGTGGTGGAGGTTATTACCGCAAACTTTAAAGAATTACAGGAAACGTTTCCGCTTATTTTATTTATTTATTCATTTATTTATTTATTTTATTGAGGCTTTGGTTAAATACGATATACAGCCAGAAGAATAGTAAATTTGAGTTGTAATTCTGGTTTTGCCGCTAGAGGGCGTATGGTTATTTTGCATTTTAATTTAATTATGTCAGGTTTATTATTATTATTATTATTATTATTATTTTATTAATTGTATTTTTATTATTTAAATATAATATAACTTTAATCTCAAAGAATGACTATTTATTTTTCACACTATTACGATTTCCTCGACATATGACGTTTTTCTTGTAATTTTTATAGGCTTTGATCAGGAGACGACTTGGCAGTCTAGCAACCTAACCTATCATATCTCTCTCTCTCTCTCTCTCTCTCTCTCTCTCTCTCTCTCTCTCCTCCAGGTTTATTGTGTTTGTTTCCTATCAGATGTATTATGATTATCCTCCCCCTACGTACATCGAGTATCCCATCCTCATCGCACAAGGTGATAAGAACATGTGTGTGTGTGTGTGTGTGTGCGTGTGTGTGTGTGTGTGTGTGTGTGTGTGTGACACAATTGTCTCTATGATGTCAGTAACGTCGTAGAGACATTTTAATAATGAAATCATAGCAGTGTGACATCTGAAGGTGTGTGTGTGTGTGTGTGTGTTTGCAGATTTGGTCCTGCTACTTCTTATTCTGCACTATAACAAAGCTATGAAGTACAGTCTGATTTACGCAGCAGCGTATCCTTAACCCCACACACACACACACACACACACACACACACACACACACACACACACACACACACGGGGAAGTTAAAAATCCGGTTATATCTGTAACTGAAAGTCGACCCCCAGCTTTACTTTTGGATCATTGTTCATTTCTTGAAGCTGTTTTAAGTGTGTCATTGTATTTCCTGATGTTATTAACCAGCTGATTGAAGGTTCGAACTTTGACAACGACAACGAGTTTCTTTTTCTTACTAATTATTAAACAGTAAAAAAACTTTATTCTTTCATATTTGTTTGATTTTTATAACATTGTTTTATTTCATTCATTCATCTTCTAATTGGGATTGCTGGAGCTTATCCCAGCGTACATAGGGCAATAGGCGGGGGGTACACCCTAGACAGGTCACCAGTCCATCACAGGGCTACACATAGACAAACAACCACACACACTTTCACTCCTAAGGGCAATTTTGACTCACCAAACAATCTAATGTACATGTTTTTGGATGAAGGGAGGAAACCGGAGTACCCGGAGGAAACCCATGCAAGCATAGGGTGAACCCCTGCGGTACAGGAAGGGCTTGAACCCACCACCGGTTAGACTCCTTAACCGAACATTTTTTCAGCTTTGTTTGTGGCTGGAAACTCCTGCTGATGGAGAAGTGGATCATTGACATGGCCATGGTGAGAACATCTGCAAACATCTGCATTCAGTTAAAGAACTGATTACTCGAGAGTGTTGTGTGTGTGTTTTGCCAAAGAAGCAAATACGTAGCTGTCAGAAATATTGGCACCCTTGGATTTATGGATTTATTTTGTTGTTCTACAAAACGTTGCATTACAAATCCATGTACCCGTGTGTGTGTGTGTCTCTGTGTGTGTGTGTCTCTGTGTGTGTGTCTCTGTCTCTGTGTGTGTGTGTCTCTGTGTGTGTGTGTCTCTGTGTGTGTGTGTGTGTCTCTGTGTGTGTGTGTGTGTCTCTCTGTGTGGGGTCTCCGTGTGTGTGTCTCTGTGCTCTGTGTGTGTGTGTATTAGAGTGTGTGTACATTCATCAGTGCAGGAAGTAAATTCCTCCAGCTGCTGTGTCTGTGGAGATCCAGAGACTCGTCACGGGTCAGCACTTTAACCTGGGCGTTAGCAACCTACACGTGCCTGAGTGAGTCCGGGGGTGTGTGTGTATGTGTGTGTGTGTGTGTGTGTGGGGGGGGGGTGTTCTTTCATCATTAGTCTTTAATCTTTGCATTCTAAGTTTAACCGGGTGGACCTGTGCTTTTCTTTTCTCCAGCGAGGATCTTCACCACCACAATGACCACCGGAGACACTCTGGGTGAGTTACGTCTCCACTAAGGAGGAGGAGGAGGAGGAACATATTGATGAATGTTTGGTGTTATTTAAAGGAACCTAAAGATTCACAGCATTTTTATATCCATATTTCTGTATTGATTCTGACTGTTGGTTTTCTCCCCCCGACCCCCACCCGCTCCTGTAGTTCTGATCCGCTACGTGGCCATGGCGGTTCTGAACCTCTGGGTGATGGCAACGATCATCTACTACAAACCTCGTGCCAAGAAACGACGGGCCTAACGCCGGGCGCCTCTGACATCACTTCCTGTTACATGATTTGCTTTTATATGAAACCAACTGAGGGACCAGCACTTATTTAACTGCCCCCCCGACTCTGGTTCGAACGGATTGATTCTTTTTCTAAAAACGGTTTGTTTTTGTCAAACGTGCCTTCACACACTTCTGATCCATTCGCTTTTCTTATAACGTCGGATTGCTTTTTATTGTTTTTTTAAATATTGTGATTGTCGATGGCTGGACGTCTGACAGTAAAAATGTCCCACACGGGTGGAGTCTTTATTTTTTTTTTTACACCTTAAGTTACATGTAATGTTCAAAGGGAACTGAGTTCGAACCCTTCATGGCTCTGAAGTTGGAACAGCTGACTAAAGCCTGAAAAGGAAACCAGGAAATGATACAATGACGTAACATGTGATAATGTAGCAGATGATAAACGGGGTAACAAGGAATAATGGGGTGGAGGAAAGGTGTAGCATAATACAAACCAGTGCAGTCCCAGACCATAAGGCAAGAAATATGGAGGAAATGAAATATAGAGATTGAGTGTAAAGTTTGAATAGATGAGGAGAGTGGAGGAAACAGGGAAGTCAAAGAAAAGAGTGGAGTAGGAAAAAGTGTGTGTGATAAATATAATGGTTCATCTAAAGTAGCTGTAATGCTGACTAATAATAATTACCCTAAACCCTCGGAAGAAGCCCCGCCCCCATCATACATAACCTCCACCACTGGTCTGGTGGTTGATGCCCCTTTAGTTAGCTGTGCACCGGTTCTGCTTCCGGTTGGTGTTTGTTTGCATTTAAACACCAGCTGGTTGCAGCTCTTCATGTGGTGCGATGGGAAGAACCGTGGGTTCTGCTCTGTGAGGTGTTGGGTTTGAATCCGGGTGCCGGTAATCTAACCGTTGCTGTGTTTTGTGTTCAGCCCTGTATTCAGTCCCTTATCAGAACTGGAACTGCACCCGTCCTGTGGTGGTGCAGCATTTAGAGCTGTAGGTTTTAATGCCGGAGATCCCTGGTTCGAGTCCGCTGTGACTTTAGTACTGGGGCTGGAAGACAACGAGTGAAATGCTTCCTAAGTTCAAACTACTTGTACGAGGTCCTGTGGCTCATGTGGATGAGCGTCTCCTCTGAGAATGAGAGATTGCTGGTTCGAATCCCAGCCAGGACTCCAGGATTGTGAGCGTTGACGGTTCGAAATAAGTAATTGATGGTTCCGGAGAGAAGGAGGATGGTATGTGACGGCTGTAGAGCCTGAAGAAGGTGGGCGCATGAAGGCTGGAGGCTGCGAGTGAGGGGGGGTTACACCGGGCAGCTGCCCCCCCCAGGATCAGGGTAGAAGACAAGAAGGGTTATACCGCAGAAAGAGACGGGTTCGACTTAGTTTTTGCAGAAGAAAAAGAAGCTGTAAAATCTATCACTTTACTCTTTTTCTGGTGATATTCAGCACCAGATTCCACAGCATTCTATCCTCCTTCACCAGAGACCCGATGTGGCACTGCACAGATTCGAACCAGCAACCTCTACACTGAGAGGCATCACCTTCACCACCGCACCACCGAGTCTCACACTCAACACTTCCACTCCTGGTAGATTTGGCTTCCAAAATCCAACCTAGAAAACAAAAAAGTTTCCTTCCTGATTTATGTCGCCACCTGGTGGACAAACTCGGGACTATTCTCATGCCCGTGTTGTGTGTGGACGCGGCCTATACAGTCTGGTGTGGGCAGAGTTTAGTCTCTGTCCTCGAATCAAACACATGAACACACCTATGGGGAAGTTTTCAAGAAAGATGGTGGTAAAACCTGCAGGATACCCCCCAACAGCCCCCCCCCCCAACCTGGATAAAAAAATACACTACAACCATTACACTTATAGCAAGTCTTCATCTGGATAGCAAACTGGGGGGGTGGGGGTTCCATCTTACCTCCGTGACTATGTTTGATCCAGATTTACACACGTGTGTGTGTGTGTGTGTGTGTGTTTTTCTTACCAATGTGACGTTGGGACTGCGGTTCCAGATTCTCTGATGAAGTAAATCAAATATATTGGTGGTCCTTTCCAATCGAATGGAAGAGAAATAAACTGAAAACTATTTTTTGTTTTTATATTAAAACTTTACTCCCGTGACTCCATTCACAGCTATATAGATACAATTTTTGGAATCGTTTACAAAAATAAGCAAAAAAAAGTTATACAGGTACTTCAAACCACAAAGGCTACATACGGGTTTCCTTTATAAAACATGCAGACCTGAAGGTGGCGCTCTAATGGGAAAAGTGCTCAGGTTTGATAGATATCAAGCAGGTGACTCGAAAAAATAGGAGACGAGTTACAAGTTCACAGCACTCACGGCTTCGTTTACACACACACACACACACACACACACACACACACACACACTATAGAAAAATACTGGGATCCCGTCACTGCACACGTTTTCTAGATTCTTTATCTGATCCAAAATGACAGATTTCGATTTGAATCCCAAATCAAGCTTTTTGAATAAAAATAAAGTTTCCTTCCTTCCAGGAGAGAACTAATGCTTTTTATTTTCAGAAATGTTCCAAACTCCCAGTGAACATAGAGTTGATTCCGAAGATGAAGTGCTTTGTGGAAGAAGATCTAGTGAACGAGCCCGAGTTTGAGATTCGATTTATTTATAGCTAGGAGAGAAAATGGTGGACCATCAACCTTGAGATTCTATTTATATTTGACCTCCATCTTAATATCGTAGCCCTACAACGGGTGGAGGTTGGACACGATGTGCTTTTCTTGGTACACAACCATCAGTCTGTGTGTGTGTGTGTGTGTGTGTGGCTATAGGATAAACGTAGTGTTAAGAGTACCGATAATGCCACTATCCTGGAAGGGCTGTATGGTAGCCATGAAGCAAAGCAGCATTTAGACCTGGTCGAACCTGTGTGTGTGAACCAGCGATCTGATATATCGCAATATATCATAATATCGATTAATTATTGTAATGTGGGAGAAAACCATTGACGTGACACGTGGGTGCTTTCAAAGGTCCTTTTCATTTTTTTTGGAAGGTCGTATGTTGGGTGTTGTCGGTGGTGACGGGGGGGGGGGGGGGGTTGTGGTGGTGGTAATATGAATGAAGATATTTCACGGTAAAGGTTCTCCAGAAATTTTCAGGGTTGACCTTTTGGTAGTCCATTAAAACTCTTTGCTGTCCACAAGTGGTGGTCATCTTGTTCTGCTTCCATTGTTCTACCTGAAATCCCTTGTGATGAGAGTCACTGTTACCCCAGAGAAACCCAAAAACCCCTGAGTAGCTATGCAAAGCTTGAAGATTCATCTAAAATATTGCCAACATCTCCTAAAGCTCTTCATTTCATCATGGACAATGACGAGCACAGAAACACTGATTGATCTGAATCTCTGGTTTCCTCTCATGATGCCTGAAGATCTTCCAAGATTCTGATTGGGCCTAATGGAACCGCCAAGCTCAAAAAAAAGCTCCCAGACTATCGGGTCCTTCTCAGATGGTGCAAAAATGTAAGCAATTATCATATCTGTAACACACACACACACACACACACACACACACACACACACACGGATCTCCAGGACCCTCAAAAGAACAACAGGACATTGCAGATTCCACCACAATCTTGATGCAAAGTCCTCGTTTGGTGAGTCAGTCCGTCCGTGGGCTTGAAGCAAAGTCCCCTTTGGGGATATCAGTCCACTTCAGGGCTTTGTGTTCGGGTTCAGTGAAGAAACAAGTTCTGGCGTGATTTCTACTCGTGTGTCTCAGATTTTTCTTTTCAAAAGGTCCTGGAACATCTCGGACGCTTCCCTGATGGGCTAACGCGTACAATCGGCAACGTCACGTTTCCACGCTAGTTTAGTTCGATAAAAAAAAAAGAAAAAAAAAAGACAAGTCTTGATGGGAAAGCAGACGTGCCCAACCTCAGCATGAAGTTACTCCACATTCCCAAAGTGAGGTTAGCTACAGAGAGGAACGAGGAGGAAAGAAAGAGAGAGAGAGAGAGAGAGAGAGAGTTAGTCTCACCACACTGATATCCCAAAATATCCAATAAAACGTACACTCCGATATGTGCCAATAAACACCGCCACGTTTACTTCCTCATCCGGGAAACGTTAAAAAAATATTAATTATCGCTGCTCCAAAATCAATATCGGCTAACGTAACGTAACTACGCCATTTTTCTCCAATTCAACACTTTTTAGCTTTTTACGTCGCCGGAGCTGCTGTTTGCAACGGAGGAAAGCATGCTAGCTAATGAACACTAAACTAGCTAAAAAAACTTCTGCTAATATTCATTACTTTGTTCTAGCGAATGCGATTAGCTCGCTACAAAACATAGCCTAGCATCACGTGTTAGCTACGATATATTATTTCTCTATAGGAAACGTTTATTATTGGCACATGCCCACCGATCCACCACATCACACCACAGAGTCCATGCAAACATCACACAAACCCATCAACACGTCCATCTCGCAAACTTTTATTGCAACAAATAACAGCCGATAAAATAAACCAGGATGTTGCGTCCATTATGTTGCTGTAAACATTGTTTTGGAAATTGAACAAGTTTGCCAACAAAAATTTAAGTAAAAATGGAGGAAACCAGCAAGTCTGAGTCATTTGTTCAGATGGAACTTGGAATCTTCTCTTCCAGGTGGAGATCTGGACCTGGATGGGCTACGGTAAAAAGGTTAAGACAGTCAAAAAACAAAAGAAAGAAACCAAACCCACGAGGGAACCCATTCTCTCTTTCGGAATGGACAACACTGTTTTTTGGATCGTCAATCATTTGAAACTATTATGGTCTGGCAGAAAAATATTCCCTAATGAAATCTTTGTTTGATACCACCAGAACCTTCTGACTGTCGTTGGCAGATATTGAGAAACCGATTGGTTCGACTTTGGTAAAGATTTCCACACGGCCCTGCAGTGGACTGGTGACCTTGTCCAGGGTGTACCCCTGCCTTTCCCCCATCTGTGTGCTGGGATAGGCTACGGCAGTCATTTTATCTACATTTTTATCCTCCAAAGGGAAAGAGAGGATGTTTGGTTGCCCCACTCGGTTTTACCCACTCCAAACCCACACAGGTAACCATCCGCTCAGGAGGAGCTACCATCATACCATCATTAACACCCTGCTTTACACCTTCATCTCATCATCATCATCATCATCATCATCATGGACCTCATCCAAAGCCCAAAGCCAGTCCTCAACACCCACATCCAGAAGCCTGAAAGGGAGGAAAAGCGCTGAGCTTTAAGCCCACAGAGAGACAGACAGAAAGAGAGAGAGAGAGAGAGAGAGAGAGAGAGAGAGAGAGAGAGAGAGAGAGAATCACCCCTCCAAAAGGTTTTAGTATGAAGGAATGCGATTGTGGACGAAGCCATAACATCCTAGAAGATAAAGTAGAAGCACAACGGTGATACCATGCTAATCATCACAGCGTTTAATAGCAATGCTAACAGTCTGACCCTTCATCACATGTGATTTGAAGGCTGTACGGGTTCGAATTAATCCAAGCCGATGAGGATTTGTGGGTCACAGCCTTCAAACAAGGTTTCTTCTATGTACACAGCCAGGCAGCCACCGGGCAGCTACGTCACGCATGCTGTATTTAAGAGAAAAGTTCCCAGCTACAGGTTTTACCCAGTGTCGAACCCAGGATTAAATCTGCCAGGGTTACACAAGATAAGAACCTCCTCTTCCACGTGGTTCTTATGGCACTTGATTTGGCAGCGTTTGCACTCCAGCGCCAGCGGAGGCTTGATCACGTTCCACAGGGGTTTAGTGCAGGCTTCACACCGGGTAGGAAAGTGGTAGAAAATAGGGAAAAACTCATGACCTTTATGGTGGATGAATTTCTCCCTGCCTGGAGGGGGCGATGTGGAGTCTGCTGTGGAGTTTTGCATGGTCCTGCATGTCATACAGAGGTCAACTATGTATATGACCAGCACCACATTTCAAAAAAACCCAACCCATAATCCATTTATAGTCGCATGGAAAACCTAGAGTCGGTCCGATTATTAATTCCACAAATAATCACAATAATAATCTCCCGATATTTCAAACGTTTACTTAACATTTTTTGACAATTTTTTTTTAGCTAAATAGGACGTGTGAGTGGAGGACCGAGAGCAAAAAAAGCAAAGGTTTAATGGGGGATTTTACGTAACATGGCAACAACATACGGCGTAAAGGCGGATGCATTTGCTCACCTGGTTTTTCCGGCCGGTAGCTGGCGGCTGGTTCTTCTCATAGACTGGCTTGCCTGGACTTTACTGGGGACACGAGGGGACGAGCGGTGGCTCCATTCGGGGCCTGGAGGCTTTTTTGGGATCTTCTTAACAAGCCGACTGACCCATTTTTGCTGCTCGTCCTGAGACGCCGCCAGCAGCAGCAGGTTCTTGGCCGTGGACACGTCGTAGTTCACTGGAGAGACCAAACACACTCAGACTGTTATTGGTTTCTACTGGTTTCCACCACAAAGTGCAAAGAGGCGGATTGAACCTGCGGGTTCCTCACCTCGGCACGGTGCGATCACCTCCTCCTTCTTATCCATGTGATCTTTGTGGCACTTGATGTGACAGCGGCGGCACTCCAGGGCGGGCGGCGGCTTGAACATGTTCCACAGCGGTTTGGTGCAGGCTTCACAGTTGGTGGGGAAGTGGTAGAGCGTGGGAATGAACTCATGCCCTTTGTGGCAGATGTAGCTGGATTTCTCACCGATTGGAAGCGGCTCCACTTCCGGCTCTTTCTTACTCTCGCCTTCGTTCGCATACAAAATCTGTGGGAAGAATAAGAGAGGGAAGAAAGAGAGAATAAACAAAAGAGAATAGAGAGACGAATAGAGAGATGAATAGAGAGAGAGATAGAGAATAGAAAGAGAATAGAGAGACAAACAGAGACGAATAGAGAGATAAATCGAGAGAGAGAGAATAGAGAGACGAATAGAGACAAACAGAAAGACGAAAAGAGAGACGAATAGACAGACAAATAGAGACACGAACACAGAGACTAAGAGTGAATAGTGAGACAAATAAAGAGACGAATAGAGAGTCAAATAGAGAGGAGAATAGTGAGACAAATAGAGAGGAGAATAGAGAGACAAATAGAGAGGAGAATAGAGTGGAGAATAGAAAGACAAATAGTGAGACAAATAAAGAGACGAATAGAGAGACAAATACAGAGACAAATAGAGAGGAGAATAGAGAGACGAATAGAGAGACGAATAAGAGAGACAAATAAGAGAGACAAATAAGAGAGACGAATAGAGAGTAGAATAGAGAGTAGAATAGAGACGAATAGAGACGAATAGAGAGATGAATACAGAGACAAATAGGAGAATAGAGAGACGAATAGAGAGGAGAATAGTGAGAAATAAAGAGATGAATAGAGGAGAATAGTGAGACGAATAGAGAGACGAATAAGAGACGAATAGAGAGGAGAATAGAGAGACGAATAAGAGAGACGAATAGAGAGACGAATAAGAGAGACGAATAGAGAGACGAATAGAGAGACGAATAGAGAGACGAATAGAGAGACGAATAGAGAGACGAATACAGAGACAAATAGAGAGGAGAATAGAGAGGAGAATAGAGAGGAGAATAGAGAGGAGAATAGTGAGACGAATAGAGAGACGAATAAGAGAGTAGAATAGAGAGGAGAATAGAGAGAATAGTGAGACAAATAAAGAGACGAATAGAGAGATGAATAGAGAGACGAATAAGAGAGACTGTACCCACCAAATGAGGTGTAACAACAGTGGGATCGTTATAATACCTGAAATATCCGCGGAATTTCTTTAGCATCTGCCCGGTAAACATCTGTCTGGGTGACTGAACGAACGTGGAAGAGTTTACTGAGGAAAGAGACAGAAAAAAAGTGTGAGAGTGTGCGCGCGCGTGTGTGTGTGCGCGCGTGTGTGTGTGCACACAGCCAGAAAACACACACACTACTCCCATCGTTACATTAACATGTAAACAAATGTTAAATACTAGGGCGGGGCGGTGGCATACTGGTTAGCACCACCTCAGAAGGTTCCAGGCCTTCCTGTTCTTCTGTGCTTGCCTAGGTTTTCTCTGGGTACTCCGGTTTCCTCCGACAGTCCAAAAACATGTACATTAGGTTGACTGGTGATTCTAAATTGCCCATAGGGGTGAGTGATTGTTTGTGGCCCTGCGATGGACTGGCGACCTGTCCAGGGTGTACCCCCGCCTCTTACCCTATGTGCAGACCCTGTGACCCCGAATTAAGGAGGAAGCGAATGAATGAATGAATGAATGAATGAAAATAATTAATAGATCCAATAAATACTTGCCGACTATTAGAGACACTTCATTCAATCATTCAGATTATTTCCTAATTCGGGGTCACAGGGGTCTGCTGGAGCCTATCCTATATACAGAGGGTGAAAGGCAGGGGTACACAACCTGGATAGGCCACCAGTCCATTGCAGGGCCTGGGAAAAATGAATAAACGCTAGTGTAAAAGTGTGTATTATTTACTTTACAGATGTTGAGGACACACTTACTCTATATCCAGCACCATGTAGGGGTTGGAAAGCTCTTTATCCTGCTCGCTGTTGTAGAAAAGGATCTTCTTGCTGCTCACTACGACATACTGCAGGCCAACGCAAATAAAACTGCATCAGGTTCGAACAGGAACTAAAAAAAAAGCCAACATCCTCTCCACTCACTTTTCTCTCCCAGCCGAAGCGTTTGGTGTTGTTCCTCACAGGGAGACTCAGCCAACCTTCTAAGCGGGTCTCTGTGCACCGGGACCGAGAAGAAAACACATTTAACTACGGTTCAGAGGCCCTGCAGCGGCCTGGCCCCCACACCGGTTCATTTAAACAACTCGACTTTAAATCACACTATTACTCCCTTTCATATCACTATTGAATAATAAAGGTTGCCTTTCAGGCTAAAATCCCTCTTAATTATTAAGGGAACAATTGTTAAGAGCGCTACATAGTGGTGCTGGGAATTGACTCCTGATCTTCCACTTAGCGGTCCGAAAGTGTGAGCACCAAGCTACCACTTCCGTCATGGTGTGAGGTGAGACTGGTGGTACCTGGTAACGATTCGTCGGTCTCGAATTCGGGGCCGCTGCTTATGCTGGCCGACTCGAGCGAATGAACGTTGATGGAATTCAGGAGACTGCGGAGCTGCTCGATATCACTGTCCTTACTGTCCAGAGCCATCTGAAGCTCCACACGCATCACAGACTCATCTGCCAGTTGCTGAGATAGAAAAAACATCAGTTCTCTTATTATCATCACTTCATTCATTCATTCATTCATTCATCTAATTCTGGGTCCTGGAGGTCTGCTGGAGTCTATTCATAGGACGAGAGTCAGGGGTACATCCTGGACAGGTCGCCATACCATCGCAGGGCCACACACTCACACACACACACACACACACGGGACAGTTAGAGTCTCCAATCAACCTAATGTACATGTTTTGGGACTGTCGGAGAAAACCCGAGTACCCGGAGGAAACCCACACAACATGCAAACTCTGCATATTCCCAACTCAGGAATTCAAACCCGGGACCTTTTTTTGTGAGGCCGTGCTAATCACTAAGCCTTTAATGAGCTACCGAGCGAAACATGTGATGTCATTGTAAAGCTACGTTAGCTAGTTGTATTTACAGGTAGCTATGGAAACAGAATTGTTTCTACAAAGGCCGATTAGAGACGAGGTTCGTATCGTAGTCGTACCGCCTGCATTTCATTAATTTCTCGTTGATATTTGATGATGGTGCTGTTGAGCTTCTCCCGTTCGGATCGTAGTTCCAGCTGCAATTTCCGGTTTTCTTTCTCCTTCCGCTTTACGTCGGTGTCGTTTCCACGCCGGCTTCCGCTGCCACGGATCTCTTTCCTGTTCATGATTTCTGCCAGCTTGTTTACAGCCTGATAAGACAAAAAAAAACCCCACAAACAAACAATAAATAAATAAGCTACAAACTAAAAATTTTACTACACAAGTACTTTGTTGCCATGGTAACACTTACAATAGGTTAGTATAGCCAAGATAAAGTTTATCACGTCATTTATTTATTCATATTGTAATACGTTTATTCCCTAATTTGGGGTCACGGGGGTCTGCTGGAGCCTATCCCAGCTCACATAGGGCGAGGAGCAGGGGTACAGCCTGGACAGGTCACCAGTCCATTTCAGGGCCTCACATAGACCAACCACACACACACACACACGTTTTTTGGACTGTAGAAGGAAACCAGAGTACCCAGAAGAAACTCATGCAAGCGAGGGAAAAACATGCACAGAAAAACCCCCAACCTGGAAGTCGAACCTGTGACCTGCTCGTCCCCCTGTCTTTAGTTTACCTGTGTTTTGAGGGTTCTCTCCGATTGGAGCTGCTTCTCATAAGCCAGTTTCATCTGTGTAACAGACTGTTCGTCATCGCTCAGCCTTTGCATCTCTAAAATAAAAATACAGAATTCACTAAATATTTGAAAGACATTGTTACCAAACAGCTGCAATATGATGGCGGAAACATGTGGCCGTTATACCATCCTGTGTCTCCTTTAGTTTGTTGTTCAGCTCCTCTTTCTCGTTAGCCAGGTTGGCTACGTCACTGGTTAGCATGCGGTTAGCTTCCTCCAGCTAAACACAGCAGAATAGGATCGGTTTAGGTCCTTCTGACACGTTTGGCTAACCACTATGCCCCCCCTTTTTTTTCTGTTTCCCATTCTCTCGACTCCTGTGCTTTATAGCACATAGGCTGTTTGACTGACCAAAGTGATGGTGGTGTCCTTCTCAGAGAGTTCCTGTCTGTGCCTGGCCATCATCTCCTTAATCTCCAACTCTTTCATGATCTTCTCCTTCTCAAGATCAGAGTATTGCTCCTCAGCGATGGAGCGAGCCAGCTGCTCCGAATCAGCCTTTGTCAGGGTGATCTCCAGCTGAGCGGCCAGAGAGTCCCTGATACACACACACACACACACACACACACGTGTCATAATGGGTTTCCAGGTCCACTTACAATACTCCACAAAGCTCGCCATACAGCTCACCTCTCCTCCTGTAGCTCTTGCAGATTCTGCTGCATTTCTTTATAAAGTTTATTCCTCTCCTCACACTCCTCCTTCAACTCTCGCACCTGAGTCTTGTAAAGTGTCTATATACACGCACACGCACGCACGCACACAAACACACACACAATGATTTCATTAAAAACCCTGTTTTCAGTGTTTTGTACTATTATACTAATCTCGGTCTTACTTGAGCCTTTTGGCCGCCCACTTTCCTGGTTTTGCCATTTAAAAGTATTTTTTTGTTTACCCTATTGGCTTTCCACACTCAACAAAATAACGTCCATTTTCCCCTTCATTCATTCATTGATCCATCCATCCATCTGCTAACCCGCTTATTTCCTAATTCAGGGCCACGGGTGTTTGCTGGAGCCTATCCCAGTGCCCATAGGGCGAGTGGCAGGGGTATATCCTGGACAGGTTGCCAGTCCATTGCAAGGCCACACACACACAGACTCACTCCTATGGGCAATTTAGAATCACCAATTAACCTAACCGGAGAAACTCCGCACAGAAAGATCCCCGGCCCGAACCCGTGACCTTGGAATTGTTCTATTGGTTGTAGAGTCGTACTGAAAAATACTGTTCCGCCTCCAGCTGGTCCTGAAGCTCCTTCATCTGTCCATCGGAATCCTGACGCTCTCTGACACACAAACAGAAGAAACATCACCCAAACCGAGGACTTTGATCCCATTATAATTATTTATGAATTGGGAGATGATGTACTTGCGAAGCTCCATGATCTGCTTCTCCAGACTGCGTTTAATGTCCAGCAGATGATTTATCTCCTGTTTCAGCTGCTTCTCAGATGTCTTCAGGGTGCTAAGCTGCTGGTTCTGTACCTTCAGATCGTTCTGGGTCAGACTGCGTTTCTGGACCTCTTGCTCGATCCTCAAAGTTAAGTTCTTCACCTGCGACACACCGATTCGTAACCATTAGTATCGAATACCAATCACATGAGCGCGCGCACACACACACACACACACACACACACACACACACACACCTCCTCAGTTAGTTGGTCCTTGTGTCTACGCAACTCGTCTAATTTTTGCAGCGACTGTTTGTAATCGCAGTCCATCATGGAGTTACGTTTCTCCAGCTCCAGAAGCCGGTTCTCCACCTGCAACTTGGAGACACGTTCAGCCTGCAGCTTGTGTTCCAGATCTACACACACACACACACACACACACACACACACACACACACACACACACACACACACACACACACACACACAC
>JAOTRA010000032.1:394062-404587 GCA_026260255.1 Pseudolaguvia tuberculata
ATTGTAAATTGTCCATAGGAGTGAATGTGTGTGTGAATGGTTGTTTGTCTATGTGTTGCCCTGAGATGGACTGGTGCCGTCCAGGGTGTACCCCCGCATCTCGCCCTATGTGTGCTGGGATAGGCGCAGCAGACCCTCGTGACCCCGAATTCGGGAATAAGCGGGTAAGAAGATCAATGAATGAATGAATATAGTTACAGCAATAAAAGGTCTATTCCAACAGCGTGCACCTGTCTAGACTTTCCACGAGAGGGCACCAAATCTCCACTAGTGGAATTAAATCACATTATAATTATTAATATTAATACAAAGGAAAAGGTCACGGAAAAGATCTCAGAAACGACAAGAATTAATTACTGTCTTATTAAATAAACCCTCAGGTTAGCCGAACACGGTCTTTAACCCGGAGACTTACGAGAAAAAAGGGAAAGCAAGAAACAACTGGCAACCTAAAGGGAGGCCATTCTGCCACATGATGTATTCAGACAGCATTATTGCATCAGATACTGCCATGGTGTCCTCGGTGCCCTCGTCTACATAGCAGTTCCTCTGATTTACTGATGGAATAATTACCTTTAATCCTATTCAACCGCCCCCCCCCCACACCCACACCCAACCTCCGCCCAAATATCTAGCATATTTTATCTTGGTAGGGCATTCAAAGGGCATCATTGCATCAGAGGCTGTGATGCTCAGAACATTACGTCCTGTTTGAAACAGGAAGTGCACAGGTTTACATCCCTTTAGTCTAAATCATTACATACAATTCCATAACTGGGAATTTCGTCCGACTTTCTTTAATGATTAAAGCAGGGGTTTTCCAGGACCTGTTCCATAAAGAATTTAGATCTGACTCTAATCCAACACCCCAAAGTGCAAGAAATCGTGGAGCTTCTCAAACCTTGAGCTTCCCAGATTTATGTTTGGTTTAGGGAGAACAAATGAAAACTAATTAAACAATACAAATAACATCATAAGGAACATTATTCTAAAAACATTGTTCCGAGAACGTTTCTTCAACATTAAAAGAATGTAGATTTCTATTGTTATTGTGAAACAGTTAAAGCAGAGTTTCTTCTGCAAAAGAAGCTCTAGGTTCAAGCCCCACCACAGTAGGATCTCTGAGCAAAACCCTTGAACCCATGCTGCTCCAGGGGAGCTGCATCATAACTGACCCTGTGCCTTGACCCAATAACCTTCATGCTGGGAAGAACATACATTTCATATAAGCATGTGTGTGATATAAAATGTTTCTCTGGATGAGGCTGCCAAATGCCTTAAGTATAAATATATATAGCTGCTATGGGGCAGGGAGGGAGGCAGGGAGGGTGGTGGTGTTAGTCGGGAGGGGGGGGGGGCTTTGTACGCCCCTGTAGGCGAGGCGTAATTAATGATTCGTTTATTTTCTTCTAGGAGTTTTCTTGGCTTTTACTTTTGTCCTAAATATTTGAAACAATATTTGCAAATTAAACTATAATTAATTACAAAACTTTTATTGTTTGATTTAATAGAAATAAATATTGTTAATTTTACCAGTTTTATAAAGTTTCATCACTGGGACAAGTGTTGCAGGTAAAGTAGATTTTTACGCAAATGTTCTTACACAAGACCCCAAAAACCCCAAATCTGGCAACACGATGAGTGACTGTGACTCTGTGTGTGTGTGTGTGTGTGTGTGTGTGTCCTGGTCGACCCCGAGTGTAATTCGCGTGCTGCGCTGGAGCGGAAATTTCCGACACCGCTATGCGGACCTCCAGTTTAGTGACACCGCGCTTGTGCCAAGCCACGCCCACTTTGAAACAAACCCACGGGTTCGAGCTTTTTCATTGGCTCCAGCGAAGGCGCGCCTAGCGGTCCTGTCGGGATGCTATAAAAGACGGCGGGAAAAGTGATTTGGTTTAACGTTAAACTTTGGGTTTGGTTGCGAAAGGTGCAGTTTAGATCTCGCTCATTTTTTTGGGAAAGGGGTTGTTTTTTGTGTGCACGGGTTCGTGCGCGCATTTGCCGATCCGAATATTTTACACAACAAAGCACGCGCCTCATGAATATGAATTAAGTCCTGGATGATCCGTGGAGAAGACTGAAGGAGGGGTTACCGAGTTTCACAGTTTCAGCATCAGCGCGAGCGACTGTAGACATCAGACATCGGTGTTGGGTTCGAGACTTTAAGTTTGCTGGGGTTTTCTTTCTTTTAAAACAAGACATTAGTATTATTTCTAAGTTATGGCATTGAGAGGGCCGCTGTCGCGCGTGCTTAAGTGTGCGCTGAGCTCGTGCTGTGTCCGGAGCCGCGCACATCTCTCCGTGGCTATTGTCGGAGCTCCGTTCTCCAAAGGGCAGGTAAGAGAGCGCGCGCGTCTGCGTAAAACCTCAAAAGTGGGGGGATGGTATATTGATGGGGTTTCTTTTTGTGTGTGTGTGTCCTTCAGAAAAGGAGAGGAGTGGAGCTCGGACCCAAAGCCATCCGAGACGCCGGATTGGTGGAAAGACTCACGAGCTTGGGTGAGTCCGAATACTATTCCACAGTCCCGGGCTTTAGACATGATTACATGGAATATATTTCATTAAAAATACTTTATTGTTTTTGACATGTGAGATCACTGGCAAGTTCCAGAGGAAAACCCTTAACCATCATCTACACACACACACGAGCGCGCGCGCGCCAAGACACCAAACCTTTCCGTTTACGTGTATAAATATTGTATCCAGTCGGAATATTTTATCACAGTTTCGGTTATTAATGGTGATTAAATGTTACTTTTATCTTCTTTGTCTCTTTTATAATTTTACGGTGTGTAAAAGATGGCACGTGCGCGCGCGCCTGGCGCGTCACGATCACAGAAGATGCTTCAGTCATTTCCTAAATATTTATCCGGTGCACGCGTAGGGGTGGGGTGTTTTCTTTTTTGCGCACTAAATATGTCTTTAGATAACTCAAATAGACCCGAGTTTAAATACTAGTAGCGGTGCAACCGGTTTCGGACCCAGTTTCCTTCCTCTTGCTCAAACCGGGTGAACGCGCAATGCCAAAATGACGCATATTAATAATAATAGCGCAAATTATTATACTAAACCACACTACTGTAAAAATGTGTCCTGGCTCAGTAGGTGGTGTGTGTGTGTGTGTGTGTTTGGTAGCGACTGTCTGCGTCATAACGCGGTTGCCAGATCCTCCGGTTTCAACATAACATATTTAAGTTGGTTTGTTCTGGGTCGTGACGTCACTTGTGCTCGCGTGTAACTTTCTCAAAAGATACAGACGTTGTGAAACTAACACACACTCACACACACACACACACACAGGAGGATGGAGGGGTGCATTATGGCAGTCTTTCACACCAAAGATACCAAAATGTTTACAAAATGTTATCGTTTATTATCTGTTTTGCACAGCCCACCATCCACTTTTTATTCTTATACCATGCTTAACATTTAGACCAGTGGCTCCTAACAAGGAGGAGGGAAGGTCTCCACCCACAAGGGGGTCTCAGCGAGCTCTGTGAGGGGTTCCTATTTTGAAGTGTTGAGCAGTGAGGGGCATTAACGTGAACGATCATATTGCATTAGTTAATTTTATCCATGATCCCATGGCAAAGACACAAACTAACACTTTTGAATTGCATATGAGAGAACACTGGCAGGACCCTGAGCAACAACTAACTGCTTAGTTCTTTCAAAAATATATCAATATAACTCACTTTGCATGAGGTCAAAAGCCAAAGGTCAGATATGTTAACGTGTACAAGCTGACAGAAGACATTTCTATTCATAGGCATTTGATGCGGTGTGCAAGCGGCGTGGCAGCGTAGGGGATCGCTCGGTAGCTAGATTGTTCCGGGTTCGATTCCTGGGCTAGTGATCTTTCTGTGCAGGGTTTGAATGTTTTCTCACGTTAAATGGGTTTCTTCAGGCACTCCGGTTTCCTCCAAAAAACATGTACATTAGGTTGATTGGTGATTCTAGATTGCCCATAGGAGTGAGTGGGTGTGTGTGTGTGTGTGTGTGTGTGTGTGTAGTTGTTTGTCTATGTGTGGCCTTGTGACGGACTGGCAATCTGTTCAAAGTGTTCCCATGCCTTTCGCTGGGATAAGCTACAGCAGATCCCTGGAACCCGAATTACAGAACAAGCAGGTTGGATGAATGAATGAATGAATGAATGAATGATTTAAGGGATTCGGTTCACTGTTGAACTATTTCACACAGTCAGACTGGCCTCATGAGTTCATATTCAGGTGACTATACAATACCTCAGGTTATATTGCAATACTGTAGAACCCTTCCCTAGAAATAGCTAAACCACGCCCTTATAAAGTAGCCTGACACATAGCGAGGGTTTTATTTCCACTTTGACGTAAATGTAAAGTACATACTTTGAATAATGAGGGGATTAAACGCGGTTCCGTGCGAAGGCAAATACGAAACAAGTTGAAAGATGCCTTTTCCCACCGATTTCCATACGTCCATTTAAATGTTGTTACACAATCGAACCTGGAACAGTTTCCTGCATTCCAGCCTAATTAGATGATAAGGATTTGTATTCCAGGCCTGGAGTTAACTTTTATTCCAGCTGGGTGATTAGCATGATGGAAACTAGCACACATGACATCAGTCATGAAATGGTTTTCAATATTAAAGTGTTTTTGTGAAACAACCTTCGGTGTCGGACTCGGTGATCCTAACTTCATCGGTGGAATGTGCAAGTCACTGTAGCCGTTGTTTCAGCAGTCCGTCCACTCAGCTGGGAAACGGATAAACATTGCGTCGTGCCTGTAATCCAATAGCCTAGCCTAGCTTAGCGATGAGCTGCTTTTTTCCATGGTGGCCTAAGGTGCTTTTAAAGAGATCACAGTGAATGAAATAAAGCTGTTATTATTATCATTATTATTATTATACACTTATCAGAAACTGTAGACAAAGACAACGCCATACTGAGGCCTGGACTAGTCATGTGGTGTGGAATAACGGCTAATTTATAAAAAAAAAAAAAAAAAAAAAGACGACAAGACCTGAATGTACTTGTTGATCATTTTGATGTCTGAACCAGGCCTCCGGAATCCGAGTCTATTCCTGTCGAGTTATAAAATAAACATGTTGGCATGAGGAGGGATGGGCTGTCAGTCTGTCTGGGTTTGATGAGAAATACGAACCCGGTACTTTAAACCTGTTTAACCCTGCGTGAAATTCTGACTCGGCAGCAGCCAACATACTGTGTTACTATTATGGGAAGTTCGTAGTCAAGCTGCTGATGGGGAAATTTATAGGTTTAATTCCCAGAACCAAAAGCTATCACAATTGGGCCTTGATCTCGTTCTAAAAAAAAAAATACACTCCCCCCCCCCCTTTCAATCAATCAATCATCACCGTAGTGGTTTAGCCAGTTCCTGTTTATCTCATTAGGACAGGGCTGGTAGCAGGTAGGCCTTACTTTCAGAACCAAGAAGTGGAAACTGCAACGGCAGGCAGTCAGTCCCGAGAAAACAAGCTCGAATAACACTTCTCCGGATGCCATTGAGGCGGAGTGAGAGAGGAACATGTGCACCGTCAGGACTGGTGTTCAAAGGAACATTTGATCTGCTGTAAATAGATTCCTGCTGCTTTAGACCACCGCACAGAATGTCCTCTGCATTTCTCGATTCCTTTAGAAAGAAAATAATAATGAAAAAAACTTTCCTTCATCTTTCATCAGAAAACGCTGTGCACGATTTAGGAGATCTGAGGTTCGAGCACCTGATGGACGATGCCCGATTCATGAACGTTCCCCTTCCACGGACGGTGGGACGAGCCAATGAGATTTTGTCGGAAGCCGTGAGCGGAGCAGTGGGAGAGGGACATACGGCTGTCATGCTAGGAGGAGATCACAGGTACTGCTTAGACCTCATGTCATGGTAGACGGTTAGGATATTAGTTGGTGGTACACTGCAAGCACATAACCTTGGCCATGCCACACGAGTGTTTCCCCAGATCTGATACACCTGATCCGGCTGAGTAAGGAAATTATTGGCGCCCTATGAAATCGCATACTTGCATATGATATACATATGATATAGTGGAGGAATTATAGTATAGGAAAAGTTCCTCCTGATGATCTACCACTCCGGTCCGGTCCGGATTCTACAATGTGCACACGATGTACACTTTATTATCGTGAAACTGCTTTAAATGCTTTAAATTGCTATGCCGTCATTAAGTTGACATCAATAGCACATCCGAATTACAGTCACACTCCTACTACCACCACCAAAAAAATAGTTTTCTTTTCAGCCGTTAATGATGGAACAAAAGGATGAAATGGAGAGAGAGAGAGAGAGGTTACAGAGTCGGGAACCAAGCCCGGGTCACCAAAGTGCATTAGGGTGTTAGCGCCTTTCGCCACTTTTACAGGAAGTTCATAACGAGTAAGGAAATTCCTGGTGTTCACGCAAGAACACACATACCTTCACAATCCAAGTTTGTTCTACTGTAGCATGAAGCAACAAAGGATGGATTTTGTCATGGTCAGCTGAGCAGGCCTACAGGAAGTCTTGTAAGCCTCGACTTGGTCAATGTTTGAAGTCACATGACTTGAGTGAGACATGTTAAGGAACTTTAGAGAACTTGGGTCCGGAGGTCTAACATACCTGTCTCACAATTGCAGCCTGGCTATCGGCTCAGTTGCAGGCCACGCCCAGCAGCGCCCGGATCTTTGTGTGATTTGGGTCGATGCTCACGCTGACATCAACACTCCTATGACCTCACCGTCTGGAAACCTTCACGGTCAGCCGGTCGCCTTCATGCTCAAAGAGCTGCAAGACAAGGTAGGACACCTGAGGAACATAGTCACTGCTTCAAGCATAAAAACAGACCTGGTTAAGCTTTGGCTTCGAACCCAGAACTTTATCAACATGCCCGTTTTGATCATCTTTTCCCCTCCTGCCACGTAGATGCCCGCAGTTCCCGGTTTCTCCTGGATGAAACCCTTTCTCACGGCGAGAGACTTGGTTTATATTGGTCTGAGAGACGTGGACCCTGGCGAGCAGTAAGTGGCATGAACTCTTAAGGGTAACGTTCTAATACATGGGTGTCGAACCCGGTGCTGAGATCCGATGTAGCAATAGTATCAAGACGTGAAAAAATCGCTAAGGCAACCGACTATTATTCAATGACTGCCAGGGGCAAAACGAGCTCAATCCAGCTGCACTCTGGTGTCATTTAACATCTGGAATGTTTTCATTAGGGCATTATTGCTGGGTTATTGTATATACCATCCCCATCGTAGAATTAGAACTGAGAACATACCACCATGTGCAACAGCTTTTCCTTTTCTTTTGATTCTCAGCGTTATTCTTAAGAATCTGGGCATCCAGTGTTTCACCATGAGGGACGTGGATAAATTGGGAATGCAGCGAGTTATGGAAGTGACGCTCGACCGTCTACTGGCAAGGTAAACGTAAAATATCTTTCAACGTTAGTTAACAACGGTTACGTTTACGCCTTACCATGTACAGCTAGTTTTCTGAAGCTTAAATACCTGGAATGACCTCCGACAGGAAGCAGCGTCCGATTCACCTGAGCTTCGACATCGATGCCTTCGATCCCACTCTGGCTCCGGCTACTGGAACGCCAGTGAATGGCGGTCTGACCTACAGAGAGGGTATCTACATAACAGAGGAGATTCATAACACGGGTAAACAAAGGCCAAGTGTTTAAGAAGGATTTCTAATCTTCATTCATTCACTCATTCAGCTTCTTACCAGGGGTCTGCTGGTGCCTATCCCAGCTCACATAGGGTGAGAGGCAGGGTTACATCCTGGATGGGTCGTCAGTTCATCGCAGGGCAACACATAAACAAACAACCACACACACACACACACACACAAAATCCTATGGACAATCTAGAATCACCAATCTGTCCTGGGTTTTCTACGGGTACTCCGGTTTCCTCACACCGTATAAGAACTTGTACATTAGATGGACTGGTGATTCTAAATTGCCCATAAGAGTGTGTGTGTGTGTGTGTGTGTGTGTGGTCCAGGGTGTACCCCTGCCTTTTGACTTTTGTATGCTTGGATAGCCTCCAGCAGACCCCTGTGACCCCGAATTAGGGAACAAGTGAATGAATGAATGATACTATAGCTGATATTTCTATACACATACTGTGAAAACAAACACACACACACACACACACACACACACACACACACTAATATTAAAAATATTCATCGATCAGGTTCAAGTCATGCGTCTGTTCGGGTATTCTGTAGGTTTGCTGTCTGTGATGGACCTCGTGGAAGTGAACCCGGCACTTGGTGCGAGCCCCGAGGCGGTAGAGGCCACCGCCGGTCTGGCCGTGGACGTTATCGCGTCGTCTCTGGGTCAAACACGTGAGCTGCAGGATACGGAACAGCTTGGCCTGTAGATCCCACCGGAGACGGAGAGAAAAACATGGACACTGGAATGTAATGCGAACCTGCTTGGCATTCCAAAGTTTGGAACACAGACAATGTGAGAGTGTGAAACTTTCCTGTAGACAGAAGGACAAGTGAGACAAGAGACAGGACTAGATAGGGAGAGAGTGTCCCCTCCCAAATATAATACAATAAGCAAACATGACTGATGACCTCTAGGACTCACGGTGCGACACTATTACATACTCCTATATTCAGCTGCACTGTTCACACGCTTGATGAGAAATTTGGATTAAACTCCTGCTTGGGTAGCTTTTGAAAAAGAAAAGAGTCTTTGGAGAAATTGAGGAATTTTCCGTCCTCTTTTTAGGTTGTATTAAATAAATTCAAAATGAATATCAGTGACATTCAGGAGTGTGTTTATCTCCCCCCCCCCCCCCCACCACCACCACCACCACCACCACCACCGGTGTAATTATACGTATCGCTCTACACAAACAAGGTGAGCTGGTTTGTTTTTTTGTTTTGTTTTTTTCTGGGAAGCTTTTGAGGGTAAGAACTCAAAGAATTACATTTGCCCAAGGCAACTACTGTACAACCCCAAAAAGACATAACAGCCGCTGACGACAACAAGCAAACAGTATGTCTGTTGCCAAGGACAACCTTTGTAAGCTGTTTTGGAAAGCTTGTTGCAACAACCAACCAAAATATGTCGATATGAAAAGGGGTGGGGTGAGAAAGGGGTATGGGGGGGGGGGGTATTAAGACTGTAAGTTAGGTCACCATGGACTGATATAGACAAACAGATTTAGGACACTATTTGTTCCAGTACACTACAGATAGTCAGTGATAAGAAAATAAAAAAACAAACACAGGCAATGATAAGAGTGTCATCAGTCAGGTGACCACACGCCGCCGCCCAAGAACGCTTTAATATTGGAATCAATGCCAAACTGGAAGACGAAATAAAAAAACCCAAAACATTTCTATTAAATAAATCAGGTTCCAGTTTATAAGTCAAATGATTGGTGGTCACTTAACAGCCATCAGGCCAAAGAATAAGAGTCTTAAAAGTCAGTAAAAGTTCCCATGTTCCTCTGAGCCTTTGAGAACCGACGCAGCGACACACACACACGGTCGCATGGTGGTGTATAAAAAGGTCCCGATTCTCTGGGGTGGGGAAGGGGGGTATTTAAGAGAAAGCAGACCGAGAAATGGACAGAGAGCATGTAGATTTAGTGTCGGAAGAACTTGAGGTAGACCACGGCTCCCAGTATGGCCACCTCCATAATGATGATGATCCCCAGAAGCAGTTTGTTGGTCATCACTCTGTCAAAAGATCAGAATCAACCATGAACTAACAGCACAAGGCACTGCAAAGGACACCGGATAACGCGTGTGAGAGTATGATGGCGTTTACCTGCGAGACATGGTGCGTATGATCTTCCTACTTCGGCTGAGATTCTCTCCGGTGTGAACCAGCTAATGGAGAAGAAGAAGAAGAGGAAGAAGGTTTGACTGGGATTCACATGGCTCCACTGACCTGAGGCTACAGTTAATAATACATTTGATCGTTACACTATGACTTAATTAAGTACATGTGGTGTCACTCAGATGAAGATGGGTTTCTACATGTTCTACATCTCGGGGAGTTTTTCCTTACATTACATCTAGAGTAATTCTGTAATATCTGGAAAATTTTTCGTAGGAATTTTCAGACAGGATTTAACAGGAATTCCTGTGAATTATTTACAAATGTATATATTTACACACACACACACACACACACACACACACACACACAGTAGAATAATCTTTTGCTTATTCAGACAGTGAATAGCTGTTCATGCTAGCCATAAAGACCGATATGATGAGTCGGTCCTGTGTCTTACTCGGTCCCGGGTGCGATCGAGCTGCTCCCTCTGCTGACCAAGCTCCTCAATGATGTCCGTGCCGATCTGCTCGCTCTCTACGGCGATGCGTTGGCTGCGTGCGATGCTCTGCGTAGCGTTAGTCAGAGATTCTGATCCTTGAATTAGTAATGTTCGTTGAGTCTGCTGCTCGGTCTGAAACACACACACACACACACACACACACACACACACACACACACACACACACACACACACACACACACACAC
>JAOTRA010000032.1:422219-439999 GCA_026260255.1 Pseudolaguvia tuberculata
AATCAATCAATCAATCAATCAATCAATCAATCAATCAATCAATCAATCAATCAATCAATCAATCAATCAATCAATCCCCAGCTGCTGGAGAAGGTGAAAGAATAGATGTTGAATGTTTTGAAGGTTTCGGTTTCTCCAAACTTCATTTCTACTTATGTTTACTGTGAACCTTTGAGCTGTTCTTCAGTTCTAGGAGATGTGAATACAGTTTTCTATTTCTAACCACATGACAATGATTTTTTTTCCTTTCAAATAAGACCTAGATCATGTCTTGTTTAGGCTACAACACCCTTTAGTGTTTAAAGATCAGCCTCCGACAGGATCTCTTTACTTAACTAAAACTTTCTATATAAACACTTTCTTTTTGTTCACTCAGCAGGTGCATCAAAGACATCTTAACAGACTGATTCTGATTAACAGGTCTCAGTTTCATGTTCAATTCCTTTCCACACGTACTGTAGCTTACGTACTAACTTACATTTGTTATGTAAGGCAATGACTGATTTGTTTATTCAAACTGACTTTCTGACTAAAAGGATTTCTTTAGGACAACATCAAGTTAAGAATGGAAAGTATCAGAGTCGTTTTATTTTTTATTTTTGTAAAATATATAAAATCAAATTTCTTATCATTTTTGGACATTTTAAGATTTTTCCCAACAATCATTTGCTATTCTTCCCTACTTGGTAGAATATGTCTGATTAGCAACTTTAGTGCCTCTGGCTCATGCATGACTGCATGGCTGCTCTCTCGATTTGACTCATCCTTAAGGCCCTTTAACAAAGAGAAACACACATGAAGGGAATGTATGCTTGCTTAAAGCCACAGTAAGGAATTTTACATTAGACAAGTAAAAGACCAACATTGATTTCTCAAACATTCATACACACAGAATATTGACTTTTTCTTCAATGGAATATTATAATAATTTTTGTTGTAGGCCATTGTGTAACATTGTGTAATTATTAGCTTATTTCCGGTGATTAAAAAATAATAAAAAAGATTAAGGCACATGACGCCCACTGATACCTATTGATCTGAATGAAGATTCCTGGGTGTGTGACTGAATGTGCAGAGATAGCTGGGCCGGATAACCCATGTTCTTTAAGCTATTTCTCCCTGTTCTACTCACTGCCAATTACCTGGTTCAGGTGTAACCTGCCTGTAAGAGAAAGAGAAACCAAATCATTAGGTTTTGTCCACTAGACCCTCATGTAAAATGCTCCCTTCTATGTTCTGATTGACACCCGGACCAGGTAACCAGCAAGCGAGTAGGGCAAGGCACAATAAAGTAACTTAAGGATCAGGAATATGAGTAACTGTGCTTTAAAACACAAAATATCATCGCAGAGGTGTGTATTAAACAGTTTATTATTTATACTGATTTTTTATAAATAATAGTAAAGTATATAAAGTACAGCTTGATCTGCTAAGTTTTACGGAAAAGGTTTTATTATTACTTTATTATTATTATTATATTTAAAAGCCCATATGTCAACCAAATTCAACTAGTTTAGCAGATTTATTTTAGGCAGGTGAAAATGCAATTTTGTCTGGCAAAACGTATGTCTGGCAGTTTTTCTTAGAGATTTATTAAGCTCAAACACAAAAAGGAATCGTACTGCAAACCAAGAATCGGTGAAATACACGTTTTTTAGCCCTTTATTATGTAAACACTATAAAAGCTGTCTCTTTTCCTAACTGTGGCTTTAAGACATTTTGTCATCTGTCAGTAAACTGAGCTGAGCTCCCAGATTAGCAAAACGAACAAAAAAGACAAAAGACTGTCTTACAGTCTTTACAGACTTAAAGGTATTAAAAGCAATATTTAAAGTTGAAGTCAACAAAGTCACTGCTAGTCAAATGATTTGAAAAAGAAGTAAACATTGTACCTGTATGGATGCATCTGTTTCCCTTCAATAAGATAAAATGAATTCTTTCTGTAATATATTCATAATTGTATCTTTAATGTCTCTATAAGCCTGCAATACGTGTCTAACACAAACTCAAATATCGCGGTTGTGATTACAAGTTCAGACAAGAGCGTGTGTGTGTGTGCACTGTTCTGTACATCTTTAGTGTTGCAGGCCACTGGATATCCTTAATACAAATGGAAACATGTCAAGTTCCATCCCCAGGGAGCTTCTGAATCCTCTGTAGCATGTATTTGCATGTAATGCTCTGCTTCTGGATCTGTATGAAGCATCTGTCATCAGGCTGCTCTTTTTGGTATCATAACTAACTGCTAAGATTGGACAGAATTTCCTCCAGTTCCATAGTTTGTGCTTCCGGTGTCCTAATGACAAAAGAAAAGATATTTACAGATTTATTTTGGGTAAATGTAAAGATGACTTGGAGTAGACAAAGAAACAGACTCACATGCAGTTATTGTAGAGGACGGGAGGGTACATGTCTCCTTGGCTAGAGATGGGGGCTTCGGGGTACGATGGAGCAAACGGCGTCACAGGGAGAGTGATGGGACTGTATGGAAAGGGTCACCCGGGTTAAAAATTACAGCTATAAAAGTTGGTTTATTTAAAAATTTTAAGGATATGAAAATCATCAAAGGTTTACACAATTTTCTCTTTTACACCATATGCGATAACATTTGCCCTGGAGACTACTGCTGTGTTTCTAGTTAAAATCTATGACGACATTTTAAGAAAGGAAGAAGTACATAAACATAGACACGTTTATAAAAGTTTGACGGTTATTAGTAGTTTTGTAAAACAGCATGATAAATATCGAGCTATAGGGAACTATAATATTAACTGCTTTACTTCCATATACCTGGTACACTTCTGCTTTCAGACTTTGATAAATTGCGTCTAGAGAACTTAACAAAACTGAAGGTTATCAGCCTTAAATGCTTATATATTTTTAACATTACCGCTTTCAGCTATAATATACATTAATGCTTGTCTTTTAACATTATCCATCATTCATTCATCTTCTCTTCCTGTTTGTTCCCAAATTCGGGGCACTGTGGTCTGCTGCAGCCGATCTAGCTCTCTCAAAAGAGTGAAACGCAGAAGGGCTACACCAGGGACAAAATCACACTCATACTCACTCACTCCATACTCACTCACATGTTTTTGGAGTGAGCCTAAAATTTTATTAAATCCACTCAAGCCTGCCCAGGAATCAGACTTCCTGCTGTGTGGCAACGGTGCTAATGACTAATCCACCATTCTGCCAATCTTTTAACATATAAAATCATATTTCAGTAAATTGCTAGTTGCATGTGTGATGAATCATACTTACTTTTGTAGAGGAAACATATCCTGTGGCCTGCAGAAACAAAAACACGGTCATTACACCATGACCTCTACCAGGTTCCTGTGTCATGTTTATGCTAACATGGGAAGGAAAATCTGAGTTTGACAATCTGACTTCAGTTTGGTGGTTAATTTTTTCAAGCAGTGTCTTGCAGTCTGCGAACCATTACACAGACCAGGGCTCTTAGGAACCAACCACTCAAGTGAGTGAAGTGTGTGTCTTTATTGATTTAGCTGAGCTCTCATGATGGCTCTGCACATCCGACACTAAAAGCAAACAAAGACATCTGATCTGGCAGATTTGCATCAGAACCAGTACATATTTTGTTTGTAAATAGTTAAACATACAGTGGAGGTCATGTGACTTGTATTACTTGCTTCAGTAAAAAAATATCAGTTTACATTTCCAAAGCGTAACTGTCATTAATTGTAATAATTCAGTGGAATTTTTGTCTGCACTGACGACAAAGATCTACTCTCATCATCATAATCCAGTCTGTAGAATGATATACAGAAAGATAACATAAGAGACGTTTGTTTCCAATATGCTTCAAGAAAGTTACCTGAAAAAAAAGGAGCAATTGGACCGAGTGCCACAACTGATTTAAATGCAAAAGATTGTCACACCGAATCGTAATTTAATTGAGCTAACTTAAGTTAATTGATTATAATAATATATAATTATAACATATAGCATACTTATATTACAGCATTTTTACCTAAATGTTTAACAACTTCTAGTTAGAGGCTAACTGCACTTTGTTGCTTTATAACTATGTGTAATCACAAAGTTGAATCTAATCTAATCTATTCTAAGCTGGTCTGTCTGGGCTTTGTTCAGCTAGAATTGGCTGCATGGTGATGCTAGAAATCAAAACCATTGTCTTTTGACCATCAGACCTTAACCCTGAGTTACCACTTGGGTCAGTTAATTAATAAAAGCAAGACAGTTTTCCTGAATGTTATTATTATTATTGTTATTCTGGATCTCTGAAATGCTGAAAGCCAATTACAGTTGAGAGTTCTTTCATACTTTTTCAGAAACTGTATAAAAATCTTTTTCTTTTTTCTTTTAATTTGTTATTAAAATTGTTATTAATATGATCTTACTGAGACCAGTTGTATGTGTATCAAAGAAACTTTTCATACTGGATGTTGTGATACTCACTGGTCCACTACAGTGGTGACTTTGAATGGCAGGTATCCGTCTGGGGTTGGTGCAGATGGAGAAACTGTGGGAGAAGAACATGCTCTTGTTTATGTCCCAGCATGAGGATACATGGAGTCATATGGAAATTTCGGAGAGATACTTATGCTACTTATATAATTATTTAACGTTGAGCTTAATAGTAGACTAAACAGTAGAGAAGTTTACTTTATCTAATTCTTCTTTTTGTACTTTAAATTATTATTCATTTAATTTTATTTCATTAGTTTATTTTATTTAATTTCTTGTCTCATTTAAGACAATACAAAGAAGAAAGCTATATATAAAAACTCATTGTTTTCATTGCTAACTAAAATAAACTCTTAGATATCTGCAGCTATTTTACATGTCAGGAAATAAAAATAAACAAAAGAAACGGGTGTAGTAAATAAACCCATTTTAACACAGAAAGGCTGACAGGGATGTGAGTGCACAAACATCTAAAAACATCTAAAAAGTTTCAAGATGCAAACTATTAATAAAAAAAAATGAACAGACACGTTTTACCAGTATGTCTGGTATGAAAATATGTTTTCATGCACCAGCACATTTCCTCATTTAAATAGTTTCTAAAACAGTATGGGTGGAAACAGGTGTGGTCTCATGGTTATAAAATAATTGTTCACAATGCATTTCCTTCTCACTCTTGATTCCCTCCTGTCCTGTTTCAATAAGTCTACATTCTACATAAAAATAACTGGATATTAGTAATATACATGCATATTTGTTCTCATTCCAACTGAGATCATTCTGATTGAAATATCCAGGTCAGACAGGTGTATACATTTTCCAACTGTTGCTTGTGTGCTTTTAGTTTAAATCATTTTATGAGTTTATTTTACGTGGTCAGAGATCTAAACTGCATTGTTTAATCAGTTATAGTCATTAAAAAAACATTTAATGCGTGATTACATGTTTGTTAAATCATGAATAAAAGTCAGTGCGATGCTTTACTACAAGCTATTGATTTCCTTTCATTCAGATTAGATTCATTTGAATGAAAATTCAACGCTCCATGTAAACAGAGCTACCATTTTTATTCTAGTGTATGACACATGGTTTATATGCTAGAGAGACTAGTATTGTATGTGAGGTTTGTGGAGATTTATTTTCATAAATAAAATATTAGATATATTTCAGATATCAGATTACTGAAAACTTTTCTCAGTCTCTATCATAACATAAGTCTATATACTATTTAAACAAACAATTTTGTTCTTGGTTTTTTTTTTTTTTTAAAAGCTGGACGTTTTTAAAAAATGTTTTCCTTAAGATTATTATTCAGGATATCGAAAATGCTGAAAGAGAGTTGAGAGATCACACATTCACATTCATTTGTAAATCTAGAGACTGTGCCATACACACTTGCCTGTATAATATTTTTTGAATGCTTCATTTTTTGGCGTTAGTCGTGGAGATTGTCCTGGTCCGTGTGAATAAACCTGTAAGATTAGACTGATGTCCCGAATACGATCGCCAAGACCTCCCGTGTCCAGGTCTTTTTTTGTGAACGGTTGGATGTTCTGGATTTTCCGGCATCCAGCTAAACAAAGAGAGATAGTTTGAATGTTTTGTTTAGAAAGAGAGTTAAATGACATCATTAATCATTAATGAAAAATGAAATGAATCATAAAATCTGTGACGAAATGAGGGCTAAGCAAAAACACGATTAATTTCAGCATTTTACAGCATACGTACTATCACTAAGGCCGACATATGCAATAGTGATGCCACCAATTTCTGAGTCACTGAAGCGAAGCAGGAAGGTGCCAATGGGTTGGTTCTGCAAAATAACATGAAGATGCTGCTTCCCAATAAAACCAAGGATGAGCCTGCAGTAGACAACATCACAGATTACGGAAACATGAAACACAAGACTAATTTTCTGATAAATTTACTGGCAATCTGAGGCGTCTCATACCCGTCACTCCAGTAGGCCTTCAGACATTTTTTGGTCAGTTCAATCACTCCCTCAAACCACTGCCAGAAAGTGAAGTTTCTCCCAGGCAGAACCTCCTGTCAAAGAATTGTAAGATATTAAATCTATGGCTGCTTATGACCTAATGGTGTGTGTCAACATCGAACAGAGAATAGATTGTGTCTAAAAAACCTTGTTTGAGTTATAGCTGTTATTTCAGTGATAACTCTTTTTAATGAAGCAATCAAAAGCAAACTACATTTTATATTTAAGGCATTTTCAGAAGGTTTTATTCAGAGCATTAATTCATTTATACAACTGAGCAATTGGGGGGGTGAAGGTCCTTGCTCAGGGGTCTAGGGGTCTAAATTCCATAGTGTAATATATGTATAATATAATTGGCAGTTATAACAGTTTTACAGCCTTATCAATAACAGAAATAATACCTTGTTGAACTGAGCCCAGGATACTGGTGCACTGCTGAAATCTTCTAAATTATCGGCTTTGTCAAAGATCTTCTGTGCAAGGCAGTGCAAGTTGACTCTGTCTAATGCATGTGTGGTCTGAACCTCAGACATGAACTTACAGCTCAGTGCCTCAGACATCTGACTCCAAGACACTCGATCAGGCACCACAAACGGGATCCTACTCTATCGGACACAACACAAAAATTATTTTAATCACGCTTCTTATACCACAGCACATTGTGCAGTAGATCATCACACTAACTGAAAAAAATATATAATTTTTTCTTTTCTTTATCTGACCAATTACTGCACTACAAAACATGTGCAGAACATCCTTAATCACACTTTTTAAGTTACTGATGCTTAACGCTTATGTTTCATATTTACTTTCACAGCATTTGACAGGTGCTCTAATCCAGAGCGACTTACATTTGATCTCTTTTGTATAACTGAGTAATTAGAGCAGTGTTTGCTTGGTGGAGCTGGGAATAGAACCCTGGGCTTTCTGGTATCAGTTCAACAACCTTAACCATAATTTTCATCATAGATATACTGTAGTTTGTGCTACTTACAGGTTCTGAAAAAGCGCAGTCCCATATAATGGTAGCCATGGCATTGTTCTCCTGACTGCCATGTACAATTACAACAACAGGAAGTGATATCACCTACAAGAGGAGAAGAAAAAACAGTCAGACATCTTAACATGGGGGCAAAACATAAGTTTGTCTATAGTAAAATGGTCTTACTGACCTCAAACTATAAACCGTGTGTTTAAATAGGCATGAGGGATTTATCTTTTTTTGTTTTGCATTATACACAATTTGTGCAGACGCATTAGAAGGTAAAAACAATAAATGGTTTAGGTGAAGGCGTAACATCTTAATTGCATGCAAATACGATTCTCATGTTATTCATTTGGTTTCAGTTTCTAGTGACACTAAAGCAAAGCCAAATGGGAACACTGGATATGGGAGATTTATGAAGGTAAATCTGTAAATCAGTACAATTGTGAAATAGCAGTGAAGAATATTAGTAGTATTAATATAGTATGATCTTTGATCTTTTGTTTGACTCATATCAAAATCTGGTTCACTGTATCTGAATTTTTGATGTAAAGCAAATGGACAGACAGACAGACAGACAGTCCCAGGGCATAAATAATGCAGTTGCTTAATAAAATAAAAATATAAATCACAGATTACCTGGATGCTGTAAGGACTGTCACAGCCTGTAATGATTATCTCTGTAGTGAAGAGCAAAGCAAACTTCTCCTCTGTTACTGACTCTGAGCCCTTCCTGTCTGCACGCTTGATCTTCCTGATGGACTGAAGAAGGGGACCAATGCTTAAAACATCACTCAATAATAATAGTAATAATAATAATCTCACTCAATGTTTCTGGCACGTTAAGGAAAGGAAGGTTGTGTTGTACAAACCATGTTCCTAAAAGTCGCACATGTGCTCTTGCTGGTTGTGTTGTGTTCCAGGATGGCACTGCTGTTAATCAGGTCTCCGACGTTCTCGCTGAAAGGAAAAACAAACTGGGAAAATAAGCGCTTATCCAAGAAATGCACAAGCAGCATAAAATCGATAGCTATAACAATTAACAACAACAACAACAACAATTAAAATAGCAATAATTAATACCAGACAATCTAAACTCCCTTTAAGTTTTTCCTACTTTATCGCCGCGTAAATGTGCAAATATTTTCATGCATCAAAAGAAAGAACTACAAACACTGATGGCGCCCAAGACCTCACCCACCACTGATGCTTAATCTAACTAATTCTATAACCAAATGTATAACCACAATCTTTCCACAATCTAGTGCACAGTCATCAAACACATTTCCTGGCTTGTCAATTCCCTGCAGAATTTAGCTTCAACCCTAGTATGCACCCGATACAACTAATCATGTCCATTCATGTTTTGTGGTTCGAAATAAGGTCGAAACTAAACAGACCACTCCAATATAAAACTGAGTGTATAAACCTTCTAAATGAAGAAATATTGCAGCAACATGTAAAAACTCGCATTCTAGGTTAGACAATTGGCAAACGGTTATCACAAAGTTTACTTGTGTAATTTCAAGTTAGATATCAGAAAACAAAAAGCCTTGAATAGAACATGGTGCTTTAAACACCAGTGGATATTGGTGTGTAAATACATTAAACCACGTCAGGGTTTGATTTTGCATTTTTTCAGCAGGACGAATGTGTTGAATGCAAAGTTGAAATTGGCTGTACACATCATCATCTCTATTGGCATTCTTCACAAATCTGAGCACATTCACAGCAGCTAACTTCCCTGAAAAAGCTTATGATAAATCGTGTGGTAAAAATTTGTACGCAGTGTCAGCTTTTGTGGTCAGCAACAGGAAGTAAGGTGATGACAAAAAGAGTCATGTTAAGAGGCATGTTAATGTCTAAAGATATAGTAAAAGACACAACATAGTGTCTAAAATGTTTTTTGTTTTCGGTAAAAATAGTCCCTTCTTTTTTTGATGTGATGTGTTTAAAGGTCAAAGTAAAAGACTTTGTGCAACACGTGCAGCCTGCAAAGGCTTTTTGTTGCTTGTATGTGGTATCAGATGTCGTAATAAGGTATTACAACATTTGTGCTGTGGGTGGTTACAGAACAGTGCATACTTGGCTATTGCCACATGCATGTCCCGTATACATCCACTTATCTTAAGCTAAGAGGTATGAAGCCCGGGTTTCTACAAGTAAGTAGTCAATATTGGAATATGTGGTTGGCGGATGGGGACACTGAGTTAGATGAGCTGTATAAATAAAAGAGTTCATTGCACTTATATAGTTCATCACGGACTATAAGGCTCGCATAAAATCCTTTCATTTTCTCAAAAATCGACAGTGTGCCTTATAATCTTGTGCTCTTTATATATTAATTACTTCTGGTTGTGCTTACTGACCTGAAACCGATTTTATGTGTTACAATGTGCTCAAAAATCTGTCAATGTTATTATTACTACTATTATTATGTCTGTTTAACTTTCCAACATATACTTATCCACAAGCACACGCACACACACACACACACACACACACACACACACACACACACGGTAAAAAAAAAATGTAGACATAAATAAAATGCAACAAATTCCCTTTAAACTGATGTCTGATGAGGAAGTGATGAACTAGCAGGTTTATGTGGTTCATGGTGCTCAAAAATCTGTCAAAATGTTTTAGTACAACATCTACTCTACACCCCTGCTGAATGCGCCATATAATATGTCAATCCGGTGCGCCTTATGTATGAAAATATAATAAATTATATACCCAATAAAATATACCAATTTGTTGACATTGCACCTTATAATCCGGTGCGTCTTATAGTGTAGAAAATACGGTACATCCTTTTTTTAACATTGCAATGTAAACTGTGAAATTTCTGAAGAAAAGTTTTGTTTTAGATCATAAAATCATTTAATATTTACTTATGGCAAACATGCCATGCTTGATTTGCACCCTTGCCATGTCTACATTTAAAGTGAACAAACTTGTGTGACCCGATATGTGAACATCTATTTTTAAACAAAAACATTTTTTAACATTTTACTAAAATCACAAGGCTTTTCAACCACAGGAGAATTTCATTCCTTGCATTTGGCAGATGCGACTTACATTTCCATAAAAAATTTTTTTATCCAACTAAACAGCTGTGGTCTAAGGATCCTGGCATCTTACTCACCATTAGGTAATAGACTTTGTTTTCGTATTACAGGTCATTATACACAGTAAAACTGTAGCATATTGGATCAATATATCTACAAACCAGATTCCAAAAAAGTTGGTGTACTGTACAGATTGTGAATAAAAACAGTATGCAGTATTTAAACATAATCCAGAAAGGCATGCGTTTTCTCTGGGCCTAGGCTTAATTAAAATGGACTGTCATCTGGACTAAAGAGGATAAGGGCAACCCAAGTTGTTATCAGCCCTCAATTCAAAAGCCTGCATCTCTGATGGTATGGGGTTGCACGAGTGTCTGTGGTATGCGCAGCTTACACATCTGGAATGGCACCATCAATGCTGAAAGTATATACAAGTTCTAGAACAACATATGCTCCCATCCAGACATTGTCTCTTTCAGGAAAGACCTTGCATTTTCCAACCTGACAATGCCAGACCACATACTGCATCAATTACAACATCATGGCTCCATAGAAGAAGGATCCGAGGACTGAAATGGCCAGCCTGCAGTCCAGATCTTTCACCCATAGGAAGATGCGACAAAAAGACCTAAGACCGTTGAACAACTAGAACTCTGTATTAGGTAAGAATAGAAAAACATTCCTATTCCTAAACTTGAGAAACTCAGTCTCCAGACTTTTGCATACTGTTATAAAAAGTAATCTATGTTGTATTCTCAATAAAATATTGAACTTCCACATCATTGCATTCCGTTTTTATTCACAATTTGTAGTGTCCCAACATATTTGGAATCAGGTGTATATACCATATAGATGATTTCTGTTTTGTACATGACCCAAGTGTGGTTAAGGAAACTGTTTGCTTACGTTGGTATAAGCCCTTGTCTGATGTTTCTGGCCTGTGACTCAGTGATGATCTGTGCTTTCAGAAGCACAGGCTTTCCAGGAGCCACTTTCTCTCCCAGAAGATAGCGCACAGTGGTGGAGAACTTGGACTGAGTCTTGATCACTTGAGGAGGCTGTTTCTCCACCACCAAAGAGCTGAGGAACCATAAATTACAACAATAACATTATATTTACAGCAATTGTCAGATACTCTTATCCAGAGCGACTTACATTTGTCTCTTTTGAACAATTGGGGGTTAAGGGCCTTGCTCAAAAGTCTACAGTGATTGCTTGGTAGAGGTGGTAATAGTACCCCAGTCTTTCTGGTATCAGTCTAACACATTAACCACTATACCTTAACCACTAAGCCACCACTTCTGCACCATAGAACATGCAATTTGCCCCAATTAAAAAACCCATAATTGCATGTGTCACAACTGAGGTAAACAAAATCATAAGCACCAAAGATAATATTTGCAATATTTGCATTTATAGCATATGTCAGATGTTGTGCTCTATCAAGTAAACCCATCCTGATACTGCTTTACTAGGTAAGGTATAAGGATGTATGAACAAGCTGTAGAACCTATATGGTGAAAACCCAGTCCAGAAAAGAATTCATCTAAACTAGTCGTAGTTGTGTTTATCTGACCTTTGAATGAGAGTCTGTAGAAGATGGTTTAAGCTTTCCTCCAGCTTGTGAATGTGTTCACCACTTCCGGGCTCTCTTTTGACCAACATCAGCTCCTGTCGCAAATTACCATTTACACCCAATAACTGTTCACACCTGAAGAGAGAGAGTGAGAGAGTAAACAGTGAGCAAACAAAGATATGGACAAGAAGATAAAAAGGTATGATGAAAGAGAAAAACTGTTGAAAGCTGATAGATCTGATTATAGATATGATTGGAAATCCTACTAAACATGAATATACCATATGTCATACATAGTAGTGGTAATTCAAAGTGTTAGAAAGCAAGAGCATTCATTCATTCATCTTCTTACTCGCTTATTCCAGAATTCGGGGTCATGGGTGTCTGCTGCGCCTATCCCAGCACACACAGGGCGAGAGACACCCTGGACGGGTCGCCAGTCCATCGCAGCGCAACACATAGATAAACAACCATTCACACACACATTCACTTCTATAGACAATTTACAATCACCAATCCACCTAATCTGCATGTTTTTGGACTGTGGGAGGAAACCGCAGTACCCGGAGGAAACCCACGCAAGCACGGGGAAAAAATGCAAACTTCGCACAGAAAGTTCCCGGCCCGGGATTCGAACCTGGGAGCTTCTTGTTGTGAGGCTACCCAACAAGAGAGCAAATAAATTAAAATAAAAGCTAAAAGCAGATTCTCCACTTTTAGACTAAACTCTTGGTATATTTAACACTTGACTTGATGATATCATATATATATTTTGATGTCTGAGAATCACATTTATTTTATCAAGCATTTCAGTGGTAGTTTTTAGGCAAAGGAGCAAATTGTAGGGACGGACTCGTAGATATTGGGTATTATGATGATCTGATATGTTTGAATGTTGAATGCTTTCTTCTTTTTTTTCTATGTAAAGGTGTACATGCCAGCCCACTGCGCTGGATCAGGAACGACATATATCGGCTTAATCATCACATTTTGACTTCGGAGAGAGATGTCACCCCATCTCAAGCCTTCCAGAACTGTTTATACACACACACACACACACACACACGCACGCACGCACGCACGCACGCACGCACGCACGCGCACGCACACGCACACGCACACGCACACGCACACACACACGCACACACACACGCACACACACACGCACACACACACACACACACACACACACACACAGACCTTAGAGCCCAGGTGTAGGGCATGTATGTGGCGTCTACGTGCTGGCGTCATTCGGCTCTGAAAGTGCAAGGTGAGGTAATCGGACAGGAAGTGGCAGGCAGCCAAGCCAGGCCTCTGATCTAGTGCACACTCGCTCACCGCCAGTGAATCAGGAAGACCCTCAAGAAGCTTGAACCAAGGAAACGTGACCGATTTATATAAATCATCTGGATTATAATCAACCTTCCTTCTTTGAAACTTTATGAAATATCCATGGTACCTGAAAAGCTTCCACAGTTTGGCTGTTCTCCAGCAGATGGAGTAGATGTTCGGTCTGGAGCTGCAGTCTAGACTGCTTGGATACGGAATACAACCGTACCCACTGATCACATACATCAAACTCCTGGACGCACCGAAATAATTCTATTCAGTATAAATGATCACCGGCTGCTAAATATCACATTATATATTATACTGACCCGCGTCTTCAGCAAAAAGGAAAACATGGACTCTGGATTTCTTCTCGACTCCTCCTTCAAGTCTTGCCATTTTTGCCATTCCAGTGGAGGCTGGAGGTTTAGCATCTACACAACACACAAACGTTAGCGTTGCATCCCTTACAATGAACAGGACCACCAAGTCTTATCTATGCTATATAAAATCCCGATCCACACCCTGTTGTACATGTCCAGTTCCTGTTTTTTCTGCCGCAGCTGCAGCGTGAGCGTGTGATCTGGGTTCGATTCACTGAGGCAGAACTGCAGCAGCTCCAAGCAGCTATGAAGAGGCCAACGATCCAAACTCTGTAGCACCACACGGGATCGAAGTTCCCAGTCTTTCACCCGAAACAGCTGCTCTTTTCCACATTCTACTGCATGCGCACGCACACACACACACACGCACGCACGCACGCACGCACGCACACACACACACACGCACGCACACACACACACACACAGACAGAAAAATATTGGAAAACACGCATTACTATGCATTTATAAGTCATTTTGGAAATTGAGGTAATAATTAGCCTTCCGTCATGTCCATACAGAAGGTTTTGATCAAAAACACACAAAAATACAAGCACCTACCCTCCAGTGTGGTACAGGCAAGGACTCTGTCCTGTAGCGCCCTCTTCTGGCTGCAGTTCTGTGCGTAAAGCTCCAGCAGGCGTAGGGCTCGGTTCAGGTCTCTGAAATTCAGAGACTGCTGAAAAGCTTCAGCCACCGCCACCTGACTTACTAAATCCTGAGACCTGGAAAAAAACATGGCCACGGTGCCCAATTTCCTACACAGTGCTGCTCCAACACCGTCCTCTGCCTCCAGAGACGACCCCAGCACCGGGGCCGCCATGTCTACCAGGAATGCCTTGAGAATGGAGAAGGATGCCAGCAAAGCTTCCACCTCTTTGGAGATCTGCTCCCATTCCAGCGGAGCTTCTTTACGCGCAGCACTTCGAAAATACAAAGGTAGTCCAGGCCATGCCGAGGAGGCGGCACGAGTCATTTCTACTCGACTCACGCAAAGCAACGCTAGGACGGCGACGAGCGGAGAGCGGGATTTCAGGAACGACAGCGCAGACGGTGTGAGGAGGAAAGAAGACGACTGGGATGATGTCGATGAAGATGAAGATACAGTTGAAGACGGAGAAGGAGGAGAGGTGGAAAGATTCAGAGAAATGCCAGTTTCCACCGATGCCTCCGATTCGGAGCTGGGTTCGGAGACTGTGGACGGTTCAGAAAGGTCAAAGGGGAGAGTTCGATCCTGACCGTGTTGATTGAGGAGAGAAGCAATGATGGATGGGCAGAAAGCTCCTCCATCAGCTCCTGCACCTTTCAGGGAGGGAGGTGCCCAGACAGGAGGCAAATCACAGCAGTGCTGCACTACGACCTGCTGGATGTTTACGTGCAGACCCTCCTGATGCAGCAAAGACAGCAGCCTTGAAGATGCACACAATTATTTAAAATCACACACTACATTTCTCATTCATTCATTCATTCATTCATTCATTCATTTATTCATCTTCTAACCCGCTTATTCCCTAATTCAAGGTAACAGGGGTCTGCTGAAGCCTATCCCAACGCACATAAGGCAAGAGGCAGGGATGCACTCAGGACAGATCACCAGTCCATTGCAGGGCCTAGTTACTGCTGTATAAGTGATGGCATATATTCGTGAAGGTGTTTGTGATGTACCTGTCTGGCGTGACCTGTCTGTCAAAAAGGAGGTGCGAGAGGAGCTGCTGAGGTGACTGCAGCAGCACAAGCAGTGGGTTCCCTAATTTCACCGCTGAACCCTGATCTAAAAACACACACACACACACACATACGATTATTAAAAATAATGTCATCATATTTTGTTTATAAGGTTTTAGTAATGAAAGAAAGATACCTTCAGAGGCCTGGCTGCGGACTAGCACTGACGCCAGCATGTTGATATAATCCAGAAAGCTGCTTATATAATCTGGCCTACAGGTGGTGCCGTCCGGCTCAGTAGGACACAGCTGGTCTAGTAAGCGCAACAACTGCTTCATCGCCGACCTAACCGGGTGCGAGTCAATCTCGGCCTGCTTTAGACTCGCCTGCTCCAGCAGAGATGCCAGAACAGAGCTGGCCGACTGACTCTCACCTACAGCAGACAATCGGAGTCAATACTAGTTTCAATTCTACCACAAACATTAAACCTATGTGAGCAATCAGCGCTGGGAGAACATGCAAACTACACACAAAAAGACCCCTTGTACAAGAACCACCATGCCGCCCTATTCCCTGTCAAATATTCATTCAATTCATGCCAAACTCTTACCGGCCATGTCGATAGCAGAGGTCAGAGTCTGCAGCGTGACCTCCAGATGCTGGACAAGCGTGAGCCTTGCAGCAATGGCCTCCTCCGTGAGAACCGAATGGCTACAGAGGAGGACGTCCTGAGCACTGGAGCCGAACGGGGGCATGAATCCCACCTCGATTGTGTTCCAGTCTCCATACAGATATGATCACAGCAGGTCATGAGTGGATTTCTTCATCAAGTCATTTGATTGAACAGAACATGGATGATTTGGCTACCTGATTTGGGTGGTCCTTTGCTAGTCGTTGTTCTGTTGAGAATTGTACTTATTTGCTGTAGAACAAAAGGGAAACCCCGAATGCCTTCAGGATGACGAACGTCCTGGTTCAGTTTCATGCCTGCAAATGAACACAGACAATACATGAAAGAGGTTGGACCTCAGTGGAGGTTGGTCCAGAACATGTGACCTCTGTGTGTTTTAGTAAAGAAGGTGTGTGTTGTCTAAAATAAAAGAAAGTGTGTTATTCGTAAATGCGCGCACACACACACACACACACCTCTACTCTCTAGTGAGTTGTGCAATCTTCGCTCGGCCGTCTCTAAAAGCTGCCGTGAGCTCTTCCACAACTGGCACTGGCAGCAGGCGAGGTCAAAAGAGGCCATCCCAGCTGGACTCAGCTCCTCCAGCAGGGGGCGCAGAAGGTCTGAGGGATCAGAAAGAGGGTGAGAGAGCCAGTACCTCTCCTCTAGGCAAGTCAGAGGGCGAGAAGGAGAGCTCAGAAGGCGATCCGCTACGTCAGAGATGGAGTAAAATGCCATGCCTGAGGTAGAGAGAACATAAGGTATGAGCAATCGGACCACGCCCGAATTATAGTCCGAGAGCAGTGTTGGTACATAACGTGTACCTGCTGCTGCCGCACTGCCGATGCTTTGCAGAGTGACTCTGCTGCTGCTACCCAGACGGCTCCGTCCCTGTCCAGACCCCCCGACAGACCCCAGACTCTCAGTAGAGGAGGACAACGAAGAAAGACCCTGACTCTCAATCTTCTGCTCTACTTGAGCAAGTTCAGACAGAACCTCATGGTACCGCTCCATAAAGAGAAGCTCCCCACAGCATGGAGCATTTTCCAACCCGAACATCAGCATCACCTGTAAACACACACACACACACACACACACACATGTAGTGCACTAAATGGTTTACTGTAGGATGGTTGTAGAGAGAACATTGTGTAGGGAACCTGATGAGCCTCCACATAGTTTCCTTTGCGTATACAGGAGATCAGAAGAGACTCGGGTGGGGAGAGCATGGAGGGAACAAGCCAGCTGTGAGGTCCTCCACATACGCACGATTCATAGTCAATACACACTGGTACGACGGTACTACTGTTGTCTGCGAAAAATATAAACGATAAGTTGGAATAAGATGTAGTAACATATAATTAAAGGACACCAATTAAGACCCGTTGGTGGTTTGTGTCTGTGACTCGAACCTGAAGTGCTGGTGCTGATTTCTCCGTTCAGTCGTTCGGTGGTCAGGCGTCGCTCCGAGCGCTGGCGATGGGATCGTTTCTTCTTCCTCACACTGGAAAGACTATTGTTACGTCTCAGAGAGCTAGCAGGCTTAATGCCTGGAGAGGGCAGAGATGGGCCACCTACACAGACACACACACAGACACACACACAGACACACACACAGACACACACACAGACACACACACAGACACAGACACA
>JAOTRA010000032.1:498697-521417 GCA_026260255.1 Pseudolaguvia tuberculata
TCACCCATCCACCTCATCTACATGTTTTTGGACTGTGGGAGGAAACCGGAGTACCCGGAGGAAACCCATGCAAGCGCTGGGAGAATATGCAAACTCTGGATTCGAACCCGGGACCTCCTTGTTGTGAGGCGAGATCCACTGCGCCACCCTCGATCGATTGTTCACTCACTAATTTCCGTTTATGCACCATTCATTTTCTAACCTGTTTATTAATCCTAATTCAGAGTCACAGGGTGTTCGGGAACCTATCCCAGTGCATGTAGGGTGAAAATCCTGGACAGGTCACCAGTCCATCACCAGGCCACACATAGTCAAACATCACTAATCAACCTAAAGGACATGTTTTTAGATTATGGGAAGAAACCGGAGTAAACCCACACAAGCGCAGGGAGAACATGATACGTCTGCAATGAAAGACCCCCTTGCCCGGGAATCGAACCCGAGACCTCCATGCTGTGAGACAACCGTGCTACACATGTATACCACCGGGCCGCTGCGTACTTCCTGTTGCTAAATAGTTTTAGTTTATTTATGCTGACTTTCTGTCTCCGGGTTCGACTGTTCACCCCTTAAAGGTGATGCTACTTTAACCCACATAAACAGTCAGCGTTAATGTGCAAGAAAATCCTTTCATTAGTTGGTGTGATGTAACGTGTGATGATGATGATGATGATGTGCTTCAGCTCTGCCTTAGGAAGTAAAAGGGGGGGTGTTGGAGCGTGTGGAATGGCAGGAGGAGGAAGAAGAGGAGCGAGCCGGGTGACGTACTGTCGCTCTCCGCTGGGCAACGAGACAATCAACAATGGCAACCACTCGACCAGCCTGCCTGTAACGGGTGCAAGGGCACGAACCAGGTGTGTGTGTGTGTGTGTGTGTGTATATGTGTGTATGTATATGTGTGTGTGTGTGTGTGACGATAATGCTGTATAAAAGTGTGTGTGTTTTGGCAGGAACACTTCAGGAACCGGGATCGCAAGCCCACCTCTCGCTCCCCAAACGGTAGTCCCGCTGAAACACTGCAAGATCCCTGAGCTTTCTGTGGATCGCAACGTGATGTTCGAACTGCACCTTCTCTTTTGTCAGCTCATCGCACTCTTTGTGCACTACGTCAACATCTACAAGACGGTGTGGTGGTACCCACCCTCACACCCACCCTCACACACGTCACTGGTGAGTGCCTTGGTACACTGAGAGAGGCCTTTATGCTTTATTGTTGGTAGACGAGTCTGTTCTTGGAACTGTTCTGGTAGACAAAGGTGTGGACTCTGTTCTTGGAACTGTTCTGGTAGACAGAGGTGTGACTACTGAGCTTATTGATTCTAGTGAATGAAGATCCTTGGTCTATTCTATGTCCTATTAACTTTATTATTGTTCCTGCCACAGAACTTCCACCTGATTGACTATAACATGTTGATGTTCACCGTCATCGTGTTGTCACGGCGACTCATCTCGGCTATTGTCAAAGAGGTAATAAACATCTGGATTTAAATCTTCATATCAACAGCTGTATTAGAGATCATTGTCCATCACCCATTTCCTTTCTCATTCACATCATGTCTTCTTCCGCTCCTGCTCTCTCCCTTTCTTTTCTCCGTCTCCTGTCTCTCTGTAGGCTTCTCAGACCGGGAAGTTCCCGCGCTCCGTCTTCCTGGTGGTGGCTCGCTTTGCGGTTTTGACCCTCACTGGTTGGAGTCTGTGTCGTTCACTCATCCACCTCGTCAGGATGCACTCGGTGCTCAGCCTTCTATTCCTCTGTTACCCGTGAGTATGTGCATCCTGCTGTGTTACACACACACACACACACACACAGGGAGCTCATGTTCAAGGACAATTTTTATTGTTATTTTTTTCTTTCTTTCTGCCCTTTTTCTTTATCTCTCTCTTTCTTTTTTTATCCGTCTCACTTTCACTCTCTCTTTTACACTTTCCTTCTCTCTCTCTCTCTCTCTCTCTCTCTCTCTCTCTCTCTCTCTCTAGTTTTGGCATGTATATCCCTACGCTTCGAGGCAGCACTGACGTGCGTCTCTCCCCTATTGCCTTTGTTGGCTCCAGAGACACTGGGGCAGCCATGGGCGTGTCCATGGGGCGGGACTACCTCTCAGTACTGAAGGAAACATGGAAGCAGCACACGAGTCAGTTGTATTGCATCCAGCCGATGCCAACGCACGCTTGCTGCCTATCACCAGACCTTATTCGCAAAGAGGTCGAGTTCCTCAAGGTGGACTTTAACAGGAGGATGAAGGAGGTGCTGGTCAGCTCCATACTCAACGCTTACTACATCGCCTTTGTGCCTGTTTGGTTCGTCGAGGTGGGATTAACTTTTGGGTAGACTGAAGAAAGGGATGGTCATGTGGTTTAGTTGTTGGAGGCATCTCTGATAACTTAATGATATAAGTTAGGTAGATGAGAAGATGGATGGTTGGTTGAGAGGAATAGATTGGATTGGTTGCACATAGTTTAACGGGTGGACGAATAAATGAAACAGATGGATGGAGAGATTTTTAAATGTTCCTGTTTAGTTCCTTCACCGCTGCTGTGATTCTGCGTTTCTAGAGCACTCAGTATGTGGATAAACGCTGGTCATGCGAGCTCTTCATCCTAGTGTTCGTAAGCACGTCGGTGATCCTGATGCGCCATTTGCTCCCACCCCGCTACTGCGACCTGCTGCACAAGGCCGCCGCCCACCTGGGCTGCTGGCACAAAGTGGACCCGTCGCTGTGCTCCAACACCCTGCAGCACACGTAAGTCTTATTTTGATCACCAGCAGGACAAAATGTAGGCAACCTAGAAATATAACTTATCCCACGTTTGGCGTTTTGTGCTTTTAGGTGGACGGAAGAGTTTATGTGGCCACAAGGGGTGCTAGTGAAACACAATAAAAATGTCTATAAGGCCATGGGTCATTATAACGTAGCAGTGCCTTCAGACGTCTCGCATTATCGTTTCTACGTAGGTCTTAACACACACGCACACCATACGTCATACGCTTTGTATCTCCGTTGAATCTACGTTCTCTCTCTTTCTTTCTTTCTTTCTTTCTCAGTTTTTCTTTAACAGACCTCTTCGTATATTAAACATCCTCATTATCTTGGAAGGAGCGATGATTTTCTACCAGCTGTACTCGTTGATCTGTTCGGATAAATGGTACCAGACGATATCGTTGGCGCTGATCCTCTTCAGTAACTACTACGCCTTCTTCAGGCTGCTCAGAGACAGAATCGTGTTGGGAAAAGCTTATTCGTACCCCAGTTCATCAGACCACAAAGTCAGCTAGACGCTCGCTGCCACGCCAGCATTGCAAAACAAAAGCATGCACTAAAGCCTTTTATTTTTTCTATCATCTTTTTGGTCACTCTGTTTATGTTCCAATTTGCCCATTGATTAAAAAAAGAACATATTTTTGTATTCCTGTATTTGTCTGATTTTTTTATTTATGTGCTTTCTCACGATCTCTAGTCTCACAACAAGAAGGTCCTGGGTTCGATTCCCAGAGTTTGCATGTGCCCCTCGTGCCTGCGTGTTTTTTCCTGGCACTCCGGTTTCCTCCCACAGTTCAGAAACATGTACGTAAGTCATTCTAAATGGCCTGTGTGTGTGAGAGGATTAAGATTACAGCTGGCAACCAGATGCGATGATTGAAAGTTACTGCAATACTGGAATCAAAGAAAATAGAAATGATAGAAAGGACAAAGTCCTATTTTTTTATCATGTACATACAAATTAATGATAACATGTTAAATGAATGTTCTCCCTGCACGGGTTTCCTCTCACACTCCAAAAACAAGTTCATCTAAATTGCCCATCGCAGTGTGTGAAGTGTGTGGTCCTGAGATGGACTGAGGCCGCGTGTCACGTGACTTTACGGTTGCTATAGTTACATGGTTCCCTAACGTAGCTAAAAACAAACCGTGTGAATAGATAGCTGGCGTTTGTATGAAATAAGTAAATGGAGGAAAGGTGAAGCAGTCGGTGTCCACTAGTAGCGAATTACTCATACATATTTGCATAAAGTTAAATTTTTCTCAGCTCAAGCGCCAACGATCGCTGTCTATCACGTGACCGGAAGTTCGTATCGTCCACGATGCGCGTCACCCGGAGCGAAATTGCTTTACGGTCTCTTTAAGAGTGAATGCGCGCTCCCGCCTGCGACCTTTTTGTTATTGTTGTTTCTAGCGCGTTCCAGTGAAGGAGGGAAACCCGGTTCTGATGGTTATCGTTTATTACTGCTTTTCTTATTCAACAGGAAACGCAGTGTGACATGGAGAGGAGTCACGTGATTGTGTTGTTTCGATGAGAGGGTGAGTAAAGGCGCAAAGATGGAGGGATGATTTAAGTATGGCTTCTCATATTCAGGATCTTTTCGGTTGTAATGTTCTATCATATAACCTGTAATAAAAGTGCGTTATTATCAACAATGTCCAATTAAACAAAGGGTCTCTCAGCCTCATTGTAATTTCTTTGAACAATTGTCTTGTTTTGTCTTCCAATTCACTGGACAACACGAGTCCTCCTAAAGCATGAAGGAGGAAATGATCACCCAATTCTGGGTTGCAGAAAGTTCATTTCCAGCCTATGTATAATAAACAAAAGCATCATTCCAGTGTAGCCGTCTTAATTCACAGGACGGCAGACGGATGATGGACCTACAGTATGATAGGAGTATAAATCCAGAGGTATTATCCAGTCTAAATATGGGTTTGGCAATGGGTCACGTGTTCTTGCTCTCACCTGCTGTATCTTCAGCAGGCGGGGCATCAGGTGTGGTAAAAATGCAGATGAATATCTGACAGAAAGATATCAGACACCCTGCAGTCCCGCAGAGACCTGAAGTGTCTCTTCAGAGGCCGTGATGAGAGCCGGCCTTTAAAAATAGGATCTGATTGGCCGAGATGGCCGCCTTCCAATCGTTTCGCCATTTCGCCGCAATGGGAAAAAAAGATCCTGATTTTTCCCACTGGCTCCTTAAGCACATCAGCAGGAACCGGACTGGCTTTAGGTGGACATTTTGGAAAAGGGTTTTTTTTTTGGCTGAGGTGCATTTTACTCGTTATATATCAACCATTTAAGACGTCCGACCCCAAAGGACAGATGGGGACAGTTGTTAAATATTGATGAGTTATTAATCGATTCACTGGTTTGGTTTGGTTAAACTAGCAGCTGATGTTTTGTCTCAAAGGCACACACTGTTAAAAGGAATCTAGTCTTCGAATCAGCCGCAGAGGACAAAACTAATTAAAAAAAAATGGAGGACAAGAGAAAGAAGAGGAGTCCAAAAGTGTCTCTCCCCCAACCTCCTCCTCCGCCGGTGAACCCGCGCAAACTCTCCATCCTCCCAGCCAGCAAGAGCGCCACTTTCTCTCTGGGTCTCCCGCAGCTACCGTCCCCTAAACCCCGGGGCAAGTACAAGAGATCTGTAGGAGCCATGGGGACAACCAAGGAAGTGCTCCCTGTGCCCATGCTCCCTCCAAGGGCCACCAGGTTCGTACAAAAGGTTCACTGTCTGTAAATGTATATATTTATCAGTGATTCAATTGAAACTGTGTGGAGTTTGTATGTTCTTCGTCTGCTTCCGTGGGTTTTCTGTGAAAACTCCGGTTTCCTCCAGCAGTCCAAATTACACAGACATTAGATTGATTGCTGATTCTAAATAGAGCATCGGAGTGAGTGCGGGGGGTTGTTTGTCTATGTGTGGTCCTGCGATAGACAGGTGGACCAGGATAGGCTCCAGTAGAACCGTATGACGCTGCATTAGTTAAAAAATGAATGAATGAATGAATGAATGAATGAATGAATGGCCTAGTTTAATTTTGACTGACTAAACTGATTTTCACTGTGCTTGTGGTTGGGATGGTCACAGCCGTCCTCACCGTGAGAAACCACCAACACCTCAGCCAGCAGGTCCCAGCCGGGTCGCCCCATCTTCATCACCTCTGCAGCACTCCTTCCTCACCGACGTCTCAGACGTGAGGGAGATGGAGGGAGGTCTCCTCAACCTGCTTAATGACTTCCACTCAGGAAAACTGCAAGCCTTTGGTAACACACACACACACACACATTCTGTCACCGATGAAGTTTTGGTTCTTTTAATTTACTCTCTCTCTCTCTGATTGTCTTTCTCCCTCACTTTCTGTCTCTCTGTCTCTCTCTCTCTCTCTGTCTTAAGGTAAAGTGTGTTCGTTTGAGCAGCTCGAGCATGTCAGAGAGATGCAGGAGAAACTGGCTCGGCTTCACTTTAGCCTGGACAGCCATGTGGAGGAGCTTTCTGAGGACCAGAAGAAAAGCGCTTCAGACCGCAACCTGGAGCACCTTCTGTCAAACGTAACACACACACACACACACAATTAATCAATTAAAATCTATAGATATAAAGTGTGAGAAATATCAAATATAAAGATTCTATCTCTCTCGCCACATCTCCTCCCTAACTCTCTCGCCCCCTCTATCTCTCTCGCCACATCCCCTCCCTAACTCTCTCGCCCCCTCTATTCCCCCCATCTCTCTTGCCCCATCTTCTCCCTAACTCTCTCCCCAATCTATCTCTCTCGCCCCCAATCCCCCCTGTCTATCTTTCTCTCTGTCTGACTCTGTCTGTTATTATTATAATTAGTGTTTATAAAATAAGAATAACTTTTTTTTTTTTATCTCTTGCACCACTATAAACCCCCACCCCACACACAGCTGGAAGAGCTCAGCAGCTCCATGTATCCTTTCTCTTAAGCTAATGGTCGGATTTCTCCACTGTACTTTTCTTCCCATTGGTCTGAAACAGATTTCAGACAAACGTTACTACAGTGTTCTATCTAAAGTGTTCCAGGAGCCTAGAACCTGGAATATGAGCTATCTTTATTTATTTATTACACATATGGATCCTTAATGCATTTTCTCCAGACAGAAGTTACACCTGGCTGAGAATCAGGATATACCCAAGACATCTGATCCGTAAGAATAGAACAAGCAACCTGCTGATGTTAGCCAATCGCATCAATCAGCTCAGCAGCCGGGAACATGGACCGCAAAACCATTAAGCAGCTGCAGCAGAACCGAGCCAAACCTGGTCCTTCATTTTAGTTTAGTTTTATTCTAACCAATTCCTCTGCTTGATTTTACAGCGTCGCTTTACAAATATTTATTAGGATTTACGCTTTACAAAAACATTACATTTGTTATTTTTTGCTATTTTATTAAAGAACATGAGTATTGGTATTGCACACATGGACAGACCTGCGATGAATGACTTGCGTACAGAAGCATGTTTGAGCTCAGCAGGGGCATTTGCTTATTAAAACGGCAAACACCGCTTGAGACTCACTCTGGTCCTCATGACTGACGGTACAGCGGTCCACACATTTTCACTCAGGACTGTTTAAGTCTCTTGTCTGTAGCACAAGCAAGACAAATCACAGCAATATCACAACTTCACACCACTGGTATCACTGGAAACGCGTGTGGTGCCTCGAGTGTGTAAATCCTCTGGTGTACAAACCTTTTCACACAAATATTTTCAGTGGACATGACTTTGATTATAACCATGTGATGTCATCGGGGTGTGTCGAACCGAACCTGCTACGATCAATCAAACCAAAGAAGTGAGCATATAAATTCATTAATTTATCTTCTCACACACATATTCTCACAGTCTATCCCAGCGCACACAGGGTGAGAGTAGGGGTCCCCCGAGTCCATCACAGGGCCACAAATAGACAAGCAACCACTCATACACACATTCACTCCTATGGGCAATTTAGAATCAACCTAATATACTGTGGGAGGAAACTGGAGTACCTGTAGGAATTTATGCTATCACGGGGAGAACATGCACAGAAAGATTACGACCCGGGAATCGAACCTGGGACCGTGCTACACCACCGCGACGCCTGAATATATAAATACATTTTATAGTAAATAAAAGACATGAAATACTTGAATGTTGTGTGTGTGTGTGCGTGCGTGTATTTAGGTTAAAAAGTACATTTATAGGGCTTTTGTTATGAAATATCAGTCTTGTAATTATTAAATGCTTAAAGGTTGAGATTTAATGAAATTATGTTAAGTAAGAAGATGAATGATCATTCATGTTTATTTAGAATTATTAGAATCAGTTCAGCTTAAAATTCATTTATTTATTTATTTACATTTTTGAATGAGTTTAAATGAATTAAAATCTAATGATTCTGTTTTAATCTCGGAATCGTCAGGATCAGTGATTTCTGCCTGGTAATGACGTCATTTAACGTTTACTCGGCACACGCTGATGACATCAGACGGTTACGATTGGTTCATTGAAATATGAATTCAGGATCACGTTCTACTTGGTGATAATAAAACAACAAACAGCAGAAATCATTTATTATTACATTGGAAACTTCTCTGTCCATTTCAATCACGCGATGGTCAAGGAGAAAGCTGTGTATGATAGATTATATTTATAAATTATTCATTCATTCATGTTGGAGCCTATCCCAGAACACAAAAGGCAGGGGTACACCTTGGACAGGTCACCAGTCCAACACAGGGCTACACATCCATGAACAACCACACACACAAACACACTCATATAGAAAACTCAGAAGCACCAATCAAACTAATGAACATTTTTGGACTGTTGGAGGAAACCCTCGCAAGCGCAGGGAGAACATCCAAACCAAACTCTGGAATCGAACCCGGGACCTTCTTGCTGTAAGGCTATTCGGTTACTTTAATTAGTACATGTTCTAATCTTTTATTAAATACTGCTTTAAATAAAATCCCTGTAAGAAATCTTATTTATGTCTGTTCGCTAGTAAATTGTGACCATTTAGTAATATTACTTTAAAAATATTTAATTAAGCTAGTTCCGGTTGTGGTAACTAGCAAGCGGGAGCTAAAATTTGTTACCTATAGGTTGCTAAAAAAAAAAAAAAACGAGCATTTTTAAAGAAATAAAGATTAGGAAAATAAATATTTTTAATGTGACTTAATTAATGCGATTAATCTCCGATCCTCGAGGCGGCGCAAAACCCCGGGCAGATCAGTTACACTTGCAGAAAGCGAAACGTTATGTTGCCAAGTAACGTCAAATTACAAATTACTCCATCCCGCCTACATAAGCGCACTATCTAGGGTATACAATACCGTTATCTATAGACTATGGAGTAAGTACACTACATTAGCCAGAGGCTCTATTTGGGATTGAACCCGGAAAATCCGGCACAATAACAGAACATTCACAAATTTAACGATGTCTTCAGAATAAGTAAAATGGCGTCACAAGAATGGATAAATTATATAATTTACCTTCAGGTAAGTTTGCGTTTAATAATATAATTTAATATTTTCTCGTTTAGGTATGAATTTGTTTATTTACATATACATGTACGTAGTTAGCATGTAGCTAGCGAGATGATTAGCATATGCTACATAAACCTTTTTTTTTTTTTTAATATAGGCGCGGTGTCGCGGATATTTGATAAGGAGAGAATTAAAGTGTGTTCACGCTGAATTTGAGGATATAGTGTGTGAACTGGATGGAAGTGTGGAGCACCTGAGCTGGAGAGGAACACTGCTACCCAAACCTCACTTCACTGATACCGTAAGGATCTGTTAACGCTTCACTCGTTTCAACGACCGAGCAGGGGGGCGTGGTCGCATCGCCATATTAGGAGTGAAGGGGCGGGGCCTGTTTACTAATTATACTGCTATTAATGTAGTGGTTAAAGCGGTCGCCTTTCAAGAAGGACTTAGGTTCGATTCCGAGCTCGGGGCTCTTTTCTCTGCGGAGTTTGCATGTTATCTCCGCGTTTGCGTGGGTTTCCTCCGATTACTCCCGTTACCTCCTACAGTCCAAAACATGTATTTCCCATAGGAGTGTGTGTGTGTGTGTGTGTGTGTGTTATTGCTTATGTGCGGCCCTGAGATGGACTTGTCCAGGGTGTACCCCTGACTCTATGTGTGCTGGGATAGGCTCCAGCAAAACCCAGTGGCCTGTAATTAGGGAATAAGTGGAGGAAAAGATGAATGAATGAATGAATGAATGAATGACAAATTGTACATATAGGACTTTTGGAAGATGTCCCTATCCAGAACAACTTATAGGTTTTTTTTTTTAGTGGGTTAAGGTCCTTGATCAGAGGTCCAACGGTGGTGGGGAATCAAACCTTGGTCTTTCTGGTATCAGTCCAAAATCTCAACGGTCAAACAGTATTTTATTCCATTTATTTATTAATTTATTTACTCATTCATTCATTTTTCACTTTTTAACTTATCAGGATTCAGCCACTGCCTTTTTCCGATATCCTCAGCCAAAGATTCAGCCCCAGGACATTCAGCCCCAGGACATTCAGCCCCAGGACATTCAACTTCAGGACATTCAACCCCAGGACATTCAACCCCAGGACATTCAACCCCAGGACATTCAACCCCAGGAAATCCCTGCGAGTGTACAGGAAGTGAAAGTGCAGAATGAAACACCTCACCTTCACTCCAAAGTCCTGGTTCCTGAGAGGGATAAAGAACGAGACTGCAGCGACACCAATACACCAGCTGGAGGCGATAGCGAGTGTGACCGAGTGCAAAGGGACTGCACGGTGGAAACGGTTTCTGAGAACGTGCAGATGAGCGACAGCATGCTGCAGCACGGTCAGTGTTCTGCTTATCTGTGTGTAGTTCTGCGATGGACTGGACTGGCTATCCGTCCAACATATACCCCTACCTTTTGGAGTATGTGAGATAGAATATTCTCCAGCAGACCCCTGTGATCCCGATTTAGGTGTTAGAAGATGAATGAATTTAAATAAATACACATTGAAATCATAGCCTGATACTAGCAGAACACACACTTGGCTTAATAAACAAGGTATAGAGTGTGTGTGTGTGTGTGTGTGTGTGTGTGTGTGTGTGTTTTGTTTTTCACAGCTGCCCCAATGCACACACTGCTGAAGGATGTAGCTCACACTCCTGAAGCTCTGAAGCAGCACAGAAACGCTCTGGCCATGGAGCTGCTGTGGATCCAACAGGCCATCGCCAGCAGGAAGAAAGTACGCATTCATTCATTTCTGCATCTTCTAAGCCTCTTAATAACATGTACATTAGGTTAATTGGTGATTCTATGTTGCCCATAGGAGTGTGTGTGTGTGTGTGTGTTAGGGTGTACACCTTCCACTCACCCTATGTGCACTGGGATCGGCTCCAGCAGAACCCTGTGACCCTGAAGCAGGGAATAAGCAGGATAGAAGATGAGTGAATGAATAAATAATCACAGTACAATTGTTGTGTGTGTGTGTGTGTGTGTGTTTAATTTTAGTACCTGTCTCTGAAGCAGAAGATGGAGACATGGTAGCAGCTAAAGAGACGGAAACACTGAAAAAGTGGACACTCGAGTGATTAAGTGGCTTCACAAGTGAAGCTTTAATTGGACGTTAATGCAACCTTCTAACTGACCTTCTTCAATATTTTCTGGCAGCTTCTCCTGTTTGTTAAACTGGATTTAATGGAGCGCACTGTGATCCGGTATCGAACCGTTGGATTATTTTTAACCCTTTGTAATAAATGCTTTAACACACTACCCTGAGGATTTTTGTCTCACTTGGTGGGATCCTGACCAGAGTCTCCGCCTTCTGTACATTCGTTCGGCTCTGAGATTTACAGCTGTATATCATGTCGGGGTTGTGTGTGTGTGTGTGTGTGTGTGTAGCCGGCAATTGTCAGAAGGCAGGATTTTATTTACGTTTCATAAAGTAACGCATGTTGTCTTAGCTGATTGGTGAAGGTCGTTAGAAAGACTCGTTAGATTTCTGTGCGCTGATTCTTTTCTACTCTCTCTCTCTCTCTCACACACACACACACACACACACACACTTCTTCTTCTCCCCCCCTTTTGTTGTTACCAGTGATCACTGGCAATGCTGTCATAGCAACCAGGAAACACTCCAGTGTGTATGCGTGTGTACGTGTGTGTAGGGAAGACACAAAAGCTGGAGCTGGTGAGGAGCGCGGAACACTAGGGAAGGAGATCTATTCACTCTGATGGTGCAGGTTCGAAGCTGTTTTTGGATGATCAAATAGTTTGTAAGTATGAGTTTGGATGTGTGTGTGTGTTAGGAAAGACCTAAATGTATACTGTGTAGCCTATGGATGGTGTAGTGTTAATACACTGTAAGTCAGTTAGTGTGTGTGTGTGTAATCAGATTTTGTTTTTAGCCCCAGGTCAGACGTGATGGCCTCCAGTGGTGTACCTGCCCTTCTGCCCCCTGTAAAGAGCGTCATGGTGTATAAAAACGGAGACCCCTTCTTTTCAGGTTTGCTCTTATCTACTTCCTGTCTAACGATGGCGTAACCCGATGATTCCTTTAATGAGTTTCTTATTTAAAAACTGAGATTGTTTTTTATTCCTGCGTCTCTGTTGCGTCTCTCTCTCCTGTCCATGTCTCAGGGAGGAGGTTTATTGTGAACCAGAGGCAGGTCGCTACAATGGAATCCTTCCTGAACGACGTGACTCTTAGCATCGGAGCCCCGCTGGCCGTTCGAACCCTTTACACGCCACGCCATGGGCACCGAGTTGCCGATCTGGAGCACCTTCAGCAGGGGGCGCAGTACGTCGCAGCTGGATTTGAGAGGTTCAAAAAGCTTGAGTGAGTGTTTGGGACAATCCATCGAGAAATTACTGATAAACTCATTAGACGTCATAAGGGCTGGACGTGGGATCGGAAAAATCAGAGCTATTTTTATTCTTTAAGAAGGTCCTGGGTTCGATTCCCGTATCGTGGGTCTTTTTGTACAGAGTTTGCATGTTTTTGTGTGGGTGGGTTTCCTCCGGGTACTCTGGTTTCCTCCCAGTCCAAAAACATGTACATTAAGTTGATTGGTTATTCTAAATTGCCCAGAGGAGTGAATGTGAGGTTGTCCATTTATGTATGTCCCTGCGATGGACTGGTGTCCTGTCCAGGGTGTACCCCTTCCTCTGGCACTATGTGCTCTGGTATAGGCTCCAGCAGACCCCCCTGAGCCCAAATTAGGAAATCAGCAGTTTAGAAGATAAATGAATGACTATAGTATAAGATCTCCGTCATACACTTAAGCAATTAGGGTCTTGCTCAGGGGCCCAGTGGTGAAAGCTTGGTGATGATGGGAGGGAATCGAACCCTGACACCCTTATTACCATTAACATAACTTACTGGCTTTTAAATGACATCAATAAATATATAATAATAATTCAAGCCTCCAAGAGACTTTTAATTTGGAGACGAGTCCGATGTGTCAAATCCAGAGATGATCAGCTGATGCATAAAAGCAGGAAGCGATAGGAAGGATTTTCGGACCTTTGATTTATGATGTCATTAAGTTTTTAGGATTTGGTCTTTAATCCAGGACATTTTTCCTACATACACATAAACAGTGGAGTCCGGAACCTTCTGCCACTGCCAAAGAAGTGCCAGCGCTGACCAGCAGGATGTCATGACTTTACAGCTCTGCTTTATTTCCTAAATTCACTTTTTGGTGATAAAGTCCAGGGGCAGGACGGTTGGCTCACGGTTGGTGGCGTCACACCAGCTTCATGCAAACAAGAGTCCCGGAGTCCCAGAAACCAGGCTGTAAAGGAGACCTTTCCTCAGAAGGTTACTGGACCTGTGGGAAAGACTTTCCTTTCTCCACTGTTCATCACTTTTTCTTTTTTTTTATCACTTTCTCACAGTTATCTGAGTCTGGGGACGAAGAGAGCGCCAGTGGCTCGAACCGACTTTATGCAGGTGAGGGTCATCTGGGTTCAATACCCAGTACCACCAACATCCCTTGAGAGCTTAAACACCTTCAGCCGCTCAGTTGAATAATAAATGTTCTGGATGATTGGATCGGATGTTGGTGTCCGAATGAACAGTGAATCTCTGACGTTGATTGTTTTCCTATAACAGCATGTAATCTTTCGTTCCAGATTCTTTACCCATTTATCGACTCGTTTATTAATAGATCTAGATCTCAGTTAGGGTCGCAGACATATTTAACACCCTATACCCCCCTCACTCTCACCCTCTCTCACTCGGTTAATAAGTGAGAAATATCGTCTTTTAGAAGAATCCGCTCATTTGCTGATTATTCATTTGCACTGCATGCAGGTGTGTGTGTGTGTGTGTGTGTGAGTGTGTGTGTGTGTGTGTGCGCGCAGTTTCTATGGGCTGCCATGTTAATCTAATCTGTCTTCAGAATCAGTAGTGATGCCTGTGGAACTAAAACTATATCAAAATGAATGAATGAATGAATGATATTGATTCTGAACTGCACCGTATGATGTCGGTGGTACAGTATGTATGGTACATAGGATGTCGGTGGTACAGTTGTGGTGGTAGTTTAGAGGTTTGTAGTGTTAACGGGGCCCGTTGCTATATTTTTATCCTTAATCCCTGAAATGTCTCTCTCTGTCCGTTTTCTATTGGATGCTTGTATAGTATTGCAATTTTCTTGTGGTGGTATTAAGAGGTGAGAGTTGCTGTAACTGCTAGAATAGAATGTTTACCGTAAATACACTAGTAAATGTGCAGGCTTTTGAATTTAGAGGAAATGTGATGAAGGCCATGCCCTGATTGAATGACCTGGACTTTGTTGTTGTTGTTGTTGTGGTTTTCTTTTCTGTCCTGTGATCCAGGATTCAGAATTGAATCCCAGTGAACCGTCAGCCGTCTGCACTTTTGGAGTACGATGACTATGACTAATCTGAATTATTAATCTTCCCACCCTGGCCGTACATCCGCTCATTAAACATGCAGCTCAGTTTAATTAGCGGCACCAGCGCCTCTGAAACATGGTGTTGTGTTTCCAGCGCTGGAATCCCGTACACACACTGCCAGGATTGTCTTTTGTAGTACTGATTGATTTGCAGCTACACGGTGACAGAAGCTGGGTGCGAGGCCTGTGGCCAGACTGCTTTTGTCTGTGGATTAAGATCCGTTCCAGGTTTCCGGTGGGCTTTACGGTTTTGTGTTGCTCTTCGCAGGCTAAAGGACTCAGCAAACCCAACGTGTCTGCAAAATGGAGGAAAGTTGTAACTCTACCCTGCATTTTACAGTAACTACCACAATGTTTCATACACACACACACACACACACACACGTGCGGTTGTTCAAAGACTAAACTTTGTGCAGCGTGTTCCGAAACGGAGATGTCCTCAGTCCTGCCATGCGCTTCCTCATTCCTCGCAGCCTCCTGAAAAACCTGGAGCAGATTCTTAGCCTGGTCTCGGAGAAAGCCATGCTGCGCACCGGTGCAGTCCGCAGGTAACCGCAGCCCTGTGCGTCTACCGCATCGAGACCTCCGGTCTACGGTTGTTCATGTGTGAACTTTGATCTCCCAGGCTGTGCACTTTAGACGGCGTGACCGTGAACTCTGCGGAGGAGCTGGAAAGCAGCCAATGCTACGTAGCCGTCGGTGCCGAGCGCTTCAAGAAACTTCCGTATGTGGAGATGCTGCTGAACAAAGCACCGGCTGGCAGTGCAGACAGGTAAAGATGAAAGAAGACAGACGAGGATGATGATGATGATGATGATGATGGCAAAGGTCATAATTTGATTAGTTCGGTCTGTTCTTTAGATACTACGCTGCAGATCGAGGCTTGCACAGGAGGTTGCAGGTAAAAGCTGCAGTTTTGTAAGGTTACGTCTGCTGCTCGCTCCAGCTGGTCGTCCTAATCCTGTTTATTTCCACAGAACAGAAAGTTTCCTCATGACAGCAACAGTGACTCCGCCCTTTTTCACTCCCCTGAGGTAAAACGTTTCCTTAGGATGTAAGCCTGGACTTTTGCTTTCCTTGCTGCATTTTATTTGTTATTATTATTTATCATATCATGCGACGTCATTCAGGGACGCTTTAGTGTGTAGCTGACGGCTTTGTGTCTCAGAGGGACGGCAGGCGCGTCAAGTCTACGGGAGACGAGGCTGAGCTGGACGGGACGAATTTGTCTCCGATGAAGAGGAGAGAAGGAGGAGGGGAACGGGATGAGCGCTCCAAATTCTACGCCAAACCTGTCCGAGTGTTCAAGCATAGATCCCCACACAGAGCTGCCCTCAGAAACCCCGGTAACCACATGGGCATCAGGTTCAGGGATCTGTCTTATACATTGAAATCATTCAAAAGATTTGGGTTTTTATATAAAAGGGGGAAATATTATAAGACAGAGCTCTGCCACGGCATAAGCAAACTAAACGGCTGTTTAGGGCCCCCGAATCCACCAGGGGGGTGCCAAGAGCAGAGAAAATGACAGATATCATTTAGAAAAAAAATGTCATTGAATAAAAGGATGGATGCAGTTTGCATAGATAATGTAAGGCTTCCACCGACCCTGTACAGACCAATTGTGGGTTAAGTGCTCCGAGGCCATGGTGGTGCTGGGAACTGAACCCGCAAACGTGCCTTCAGCTGTTCGGTCCCTCTATATATAGTGTTGGTATTAATAAAGAGAACAATCTTGTGCATGTGGCCTACAGGTGAGTCGAGTGTGTTTAAGGGCATCGAGAGGAGAAGAGAGGAGGTGCGAGGAGCTGAGGAGGTAGCTGAGGATGAGAGCACCGCTGTGGAGCTTCCTGTAGACCAGGTAAGATCTGTGGTATTATCTGTATTCACTAGAAAGGCGTCAGAGTTGAAACCGAACCTTATTACCAATAGCGTAAAAGTCACCGCCCCAAAGTGCCATATTTTTTAGTTTCTTTGTGCAAACCGCAAACCAATACGTTTCTTGTTCTATGGATTTGGGAAGCTGGCTGCTATCCATGGTGCTGAATCAGCTACAAGGCCTAGCTAAGGCCAAACAGAAACCTAATAAAATGGTATCAATGGGAAATGAGCAGGCTCGATAGAGAGAATGCTGGAGAAAAGATGAACAGCACAAACGGCATGTGGTACGATTGATCTACATTTCAATCGTACCACATGGCCATTTTCTTTTTGTTTCATTCATAAAAATGAAATGTATTATTATTAGACTGTATAAAAAACCTTATGAATACCTAGTGGCTGTTTTTAGATCTTATTATTGTCTTATTTTTTCAGAGGGATGCTGAAGTTGTTCAGGAGGAAGATCTTGAACCGAGACAAACTGAAACAGACCACATGCCTCAGGTGTGTGTGTGTGTGTGTGTGTGTGTGTGTGTGTGTGTGTGTGTGTGTGTGTGTGTGTCATACATTTATACAGGACTCAGAGATCTTTTTCTCTGCTAACAGTTTCTCCTTTCACTCGCGTAGACAGACGCAGTCGATGAGCACATGACCTCATCCCACCGCTTCAGCCCGTCTCCTAGCAACCGAGAGCAAACCGTGAAGGAGTACGACCCATTTGATGGAGAAACCTCGTTATCAAGACGGAGCCCTTCTCTAAACGGAAAGGTAGCGGCAGCGGAGGAAGAGGAGGATGAAGACTTGCTTAGTGATGACCTAGAACAGCGAAGAGACCAGGAGGAGAAAGTGGGTGGAAACAAATGCAGTAATGAACGAAAGACTAAAAATAATCTGAGTGTATATCAGACTGATTTGAATAAATAATAACGGAACAGAAATCAAAATAAATAATAATAATAATAATAATGATTAGCTATACTGACCTTTTCTTTACTGTGTGTGTGTGTGATGGCAGGAGGAAGGTCTTGATAATTCTAAGGAGGCAGAGACACTGGACCACACGGGTTCTCCCTCCTCATCCTCACAACAGAGAGAGTGACACGTGTACTTATCCAATAATAAACACTTCCATAAATAAATGCCCCCCTTCTTTATAGATCTAACATCTAGATCTAGCTTTAACCATTTCCTACGTGACGTGTTCAAGCGGTCCGAACCCATCATGTGACCTCCGGATGGTCCGTTGATCTTGTCGATTCTTCATGTAAACTTGACTGTTAGTGAATTGTGTTGTTTTGTGAATGAATTCCAGCCTCCGTCATGGTGATGATCCTAGACACCGCCAAAACGCTGACAGACGATACGCTGCGTGATGAGGTCGCCATCTTGTACAACATCTCTTACGGCTTGGAAAGTGCCAGGAAACAAACACTGATGCGATAAAATGGCTTTCGAAAGAATGGCCGTCCTCCCAGAGACCGAAAATTATTCTAGAGAAACCAATTACAAAAAAAAGAATCATTATTGGCGTTAAGTTTTTAAAGATTTAAACACTTAATTAGAATCATTTTTAAATATATAATTATAGAATTACTATTAGGATCTGATTACTGGAAATGTTTGCGCTAAACATGCGTGTACACACACACACACACACACACACACACACACACACATTATTTGCAGCAAACGCAGTGTTATTTAAAAAAGAAAAAGACTTTTGATACACATTCATTTAATTTTTTTAACATAAAAAGATGGCAGCGTGGTGGCTTACTAATTAACACTGTTGCCTCATATTAAGGCGGTCCCAGGTTCGATTCAGTGTGTGTAGTTTGCATGTTAACCCTGGGCTTGTTTGGGTTTACTCTGGTTTCCTTCCACAGTTCAAAAACATGTACATCATGATTCTAAATTGCCTGGCCCTGTGATGGACTGGCACCCTGCCCACAGTGTACCCTTTCTGGGATAGCTGGGACCTTGAATTAGTGAATAGGGGTAAAAAAAAAAAAAAAAGATTAAATTTTAAAAAAATTAAATCGCAGAACCACAAAGAATAAATATTCATATATCTTCTAAACTAGTTATTCTAGGGACAGCTCACCAGTCCATCAGGGGGCCACACATAAACGAATAACTACTCACACTCACTCCTGTGAGCAATTTAGACTCGACCGTCAACCTAATAGTAGGAGAAAACTGGAGCAACCCATGCAAGTGCGGGAAGATCATGCAAATTGCACCCGGGCCGGGAATCGAACCCGGGACCTTCTTGCTGTGAGGTGACCGTGCTAGCTCACTACTAAGAATAAATATGAAATATAATGTTCAAAATAAGCACAATGAAGTAAAACAACAGGCGTTAAGAGCTGCTGCTGTGATGCGGTGCGAGTGTAAAACTGACGCTCTGCCTCTCACCTCCTCTCTGTTTGGTGTATTAGGAGCATTACGGTTCCACGGTTCCTGTCGGTGTCCGTCTATCTACTCCATGTTTTCTTTTCTTTTAAGCCTTGAATAGAATCACTGTGAAAGTCTGAAACAAACGACTAGCGGCTTTAACTGCGCTTATCTAAAAGTCTATAGAAAACTACCTTCTATTCTGGAGAATACGGTAATGAAATTCGGAGCCGCTATAGCCTCCAATACGATTGTTACAGACGTCACAACAGAGTGAATTTGCTTTAATTGATGATTGACTTTCAATCAATACATTCTTTAATAAAATTCCCATGAATCATTGCGACAGCTATTTTCCTTGGACCTGTAGATAAATGGGAAGGTTTTTATTTTTTGGTATGATATGGCGTCTGCTAATATTCAGTGTGTAGAGAATTAACAATAAAAAATCCAGCTCAATGTGTTGTTCTTTAATCAGTGCAGTTAGAACATCAAAAATAACTTCATTCATTCATTCATTCATTCATTCATTCGGGATCACGGGGGTCTGCTGGAGTCTATCTCAGCGCACATAGGGCAAAAGTCAGGGGTACACCTTGGGTAGGTCACCAGTCCATCGCACAGCCACACGTAGACGATTATCTACGCATACACACACACACACACGGGCAAATTAGAATCAACCTAATGTACATGTTTTTGAACTGAAGGAAGAAACCGAGTGTCCGGAGGAAACCCACGCAGGTAGAGAGAACATGCGAACTCTGCACAGAAAGACCCCTTGCCCCGGAATCGAACCCAGGACCTTCTTGTTGTGAGGCGGTCCACCACCAGACACGTGCCAATTAAAAGCTAATGTTCTCAGTGACATAAAGATCGTCCTTGTGTTGATTCATGGCTGCACTGTTGTTCTCTGAAACAGAACTCGAAACACACAACGTCACACCAGCCGTAATGAGCACCATCCCCAACACCGCACCTGACCAACAAACAGACAGACAGACAGACAGACAGACAGACAGACAAGCGGGTCTTAATACATGATCGCATAAAACCATTATGAATTTCTTCATTAGTAAATTCCGGCTAAACGTTTCAGCAGCAGCAGCAGCAGCTACTAACGTACTTTTCCCTCCGCAGTCCTCTCCGAGAAGCCTGCCAGTGACCATGGTGAACACCAGGCTAAGCGAGTTGACCGTCGGCACAGCCAAAGACAAATCTGCAACATGCAACAAGTTTAAACGTTCATTCAACCAAATCTGAATCCTGTGCAAGCATTCATTCATTCATTCATCTAACCCAGTTATTCCCTAATACGGGTCAATGGGATATACTGGACATATAAGGCAATACAAAGGGGTACACCCAGGACAGGTTACCAGTCCTTTGCAGGGCTACACATAGATAAACAACTACACACTCACTCCAATGGGCAACACCTAAACAAGCGTAAGGAGAACATGCAAGCCTCGGACCAGGGATGGAACCCAGAATCTTCTTGTCTCAATCTCGGCGGTCTGAGATTAGACAAATAAACCAACCTGTCGTAGCGAGTGTGAGGTAGAAGACCAAAGAGCCAGACTGGTTCAGCAAAAACGGTAGCAGATACTGCACAAAAAACCAAAGAGTCAAATCCAGAGGTTCTCATCATATCAGCACAGCACATCGACATTTACAGCAATTTATACAAGTGTACAATTAGAGGTTAAGGGCCTTGCTTAGGGGCCCAGATCTTCCAATTAGCAGTCCATTCTTCCCTGCAGTAAGGCGGGGTAGATTTTACCTTGACATTGAGGAGGAGGAATTTGATTTCCGCCAGAAATTGGGAGATCCTGTTTCCTGTGTGAACACACTCGATGCCCTCGGTGCCTTTCTTAAGGAACGGATTGGTGGCCCCCCATAACACGGCACACAACAGGAGGCCCAGCACTTCCACTACATCAAAGAATAAATCACATTACAGCACCAAGTTAGTTAACAAAAATGAAGAAAATTTCCATTAGTTCATATTAAATATTTATTATTAAATATTCCTGCGCTTGCATGGGTTTCCTCCGGGTACTCAGGTTTTCTCCCACAGTCCAGATTAAGTAGATTGGTGATTCTAAATTGTCCATAGGTGTGAACGTGTGTGTGGCCCTGTGATGGACTGGCAAACTGTCCAGGGTGTACCCCTGCCTCTCTTGCCCTATGTGCGCTGGGATAGACTCCGGCGGAACCTCGTGACCCCGAATTAGGGAAAAAGCGGGTAAGAAGATGAATGAATAAATGAATGAATGAATGAATATTACCCTCAGAGTGAATACCCGCCCCCTGTCTACCCGGTGGTTTGATCCGTCACCATGGAAATGACGCAACGCTGTAAACCCTGTTAAAAACTTTAGTAACGCTAGATTCAGGTTAATATTTATACTTTTATTTACAGATTTATAATTAAAGATATTTTGCGTAAAGCTTCTTATAAACTCGTATTTTTTATTTAAATGTTGTTTTTAAAGAAGTTCCGTTTAGTTCACACTTCTGAATTATCTATAGATGCTAACGCGGCTATATATACTTTTATTTACAGAAAAATCACAACATTTTTGTCAAGAATAAATAATAATAATATTAATAATAATAATAAAAATAAATATTATTATTATTATTAGTAGTATTAGTATTATTTCTGTGCTGAATTAACTAAACGCTTACCCACTGTAACCATCTCTTCTGGTACCCGCACTTCAGTCAGGTAATCACAGCGCCTCCAAGCGGCACGGAGATAAGACTGGGTTTGATTATTTATTTATTTTTTTCGCATCAATTTTTGCTTATTTATTAATTCTTTTATTTAAAACATTTAGTTAGTTAGTTAGTTAGTTAGTTAGTTAGTTAGGTTTAACTTTAATATAAAATGATACATTTTACTCGCATTGGAGCACATTTGTATAAATATAAATAAAACTCAACTGAATTTTTGAATCATTACTGAACCCGAACCCGCCTACTTTTATTATTATTATTATTAATTTTATTATCAGTATTGTTTATTTTATTTTTGCCTTCATGTGATTGGACCGCTCTTTACAAGGCTCTTTCCCGCCCAGAATGACAAGATAACCTAAGTGTATAGCGCAGTCGCCTCACGACATGAAGGTCTCCGGTTCGATTCCCTGTGCGGAGTTTGCATGCATGGGTTTTCTCCGTGTACTTCGCTTTCCTTCCACCGTGCAAAAACACGTTTATTAGGTTAATTGGTAATTCTACATTGCCCATAAGTGTAAATGTGTGTGTTTATGTGTGATTGTTCGTCTGTATGTGGCCCTGCGATGGACTGGTGACCTGTCCAGGGTGTACCCCTGCCTCTCGCCCTATGTCGCCCTATAATAGACACCAAATTAGGGAATAAGCAGGTAAGAATATGAATGCATTTTAATTAGCAGCACAATTACTACGGATTCCTACTGATAAAAAGCTCAAATACACCGATTAATGCTACATTAATAATAATACAATAATAATATTAACTTTTATAACAATTTAACCAGCACTTATGTTACATCATCAGTATGCGGCGTTACATAATCAGTATGCAGCGTTACATCATCAGTATGCAGTGTTACATCATCAGTATGCATCGTTACATCATGTATGTGGCGTTACATCATCAGTATGCAGCGTTACATCATCAGTATGCAGTGTTACATCATCAGTATGTGGCGTTACATCATCAGTATGCGGCGTAACATCATCAGTATGCAGTGTTACA
>JAOTRA010000032.1:531158-541158 GCA_026260255.1 Pseudolaguvia tuberculata
CACACACACACACACACACACACACACACACACACACACACACACACACACACACACACACACACACACACACGACATTTTCTTTGGTATAAATAATGTAATGTCTGTTTTACTTGGCTAAAGAAACATCCTCAGTATTGTTTGGTTTTTCACATGATGATTAATTGAAGCTGGAGGGGAGGGGGTGGTTTGGTGTTAACTGCTAATTGGTAGATTGGGGTTTAAGTCCCCTCACCACCAACTTCCCACCATTGGGCCGCTTATGTCTGTTCCAATACTGTAAAGGATGAAATGATGTGTTTTAACCCGGATTTGTTTATGGATTGATATTTTTAACCCTTTAATCACCCGTTTATACAGTTTTAAACAAAGGGTTCTATCCTGTATCTGTGGTTTCCTCCATGCAGAATAGAGCATCTATTGTTTAGTTTAGAGGCACTAATAAAACTTTTTTCCTTCTCAATTGTATTGTGGAATTTCCCCCTCCAGATCACATGTTTTTTCTCTCTCTCATTCTCTCTCTTTTCATTTTTCCGTCTCTCTCTCTCTCTCTCTCTCTCTCACACACACACTTTACGTATGTCTCTCTCTCTCTCTCTCTCTCTCTCTCTCTCTGCTTTTCTGTCTCTCACACTTTACGTATGTCTCTCTCTCTCTCTCTCTCTCTCTCTCTCTCTCGCTCTCTCTCTTTCTCATCTCTTCACACTCCTCCTTCTCTTCATCTTGACTTTAAATGGCAGGAAATGTTTCCTCACGCTAAAATCTGCTCCTGATGTGTAAAACAATTACACCGGAACTCGAGCGGAGCCCAAGGAACATTTCCGTCTCTTTCCTGCTCGGAAACCTTCTGCAGCCTAAGGAACGACCAAAACCTGAGGAGTCAAACACATACGCACACACACACACACACACACACACACACACACACACACACACACACATACACACACACACTCTCGCTAACTAACTGTACTTCTCATTCACACACCACAACCTGGTGAATTTTTTTTCATGAGCAGCTGGATGACACGTGTATCCAAGTGTCTCCTGTCAGTTCTCCTAAACCCCCCGGATTCATCAGGAGACCACCAGCCAGACAAGAACCTTTTCATGTCTTAATCCCAGGTTCTTTACCTTTTGTTTTTATTTTTGATGTGCAGACGGCGGGTCACGTCTCCCATCCTTTCATTCAGTCTGTGAAAGACGAGTACACAACTTAAAGCTCCTCAAACACTGGGATGGTAGAACATGTGGAAGAGGGTATATTTTACAGGGTCGATGATCCAAGGTCAAAGGTCAAGCAATTTGACCAGAAATAAAGCATTTAACACTATTACTGAGAGACGGATGACAGAGTGTGTGTGTGTGTGTGTGTGTGTGTGTGTGTGTGTGTGTGTGTGTGTGTGTGTGTGTGTGTGTGTGCGCGTGCGTGCGTGCGGTTGTAGTGGATGTAACAACTTGCTAACAGCTTTTTTAACAGCCAGAATCGATTAAGCCACAGCAAATTTTTTAATCATGTATGTACATGTTCGAAAGCGACTCTATTGACTCTGTATTGAATCTTAAAAAAAATAAATGTAACATCCCGGGTTCGATTCCTGGGCCAGGGGTCTTAGTGTGCAGAGTTCTACCCGCGTTTGTGTGGGTTTCCTCTAGGTACGCTGGTTTCCTCCTACAGTCGAAAAATATGTACATAATTTGTGTGTGAGTGGTTGTTCGTCTATGTGTGGTCCTGAGATGAACTGGCAACCTGTTCAGGGAGTTTGCCTCGCTCTCGCTCTGGTGACCCTGAATTAGGGAGTAATAGGGTTAGAAGATGAATGAATGAATAAATAAATGTAATATTGTGAACTGATTAAAATACCGTACAAAGGGGATGATGCATGTTGTAAAAGTGGGGAATTTTAGCAATGAATGGAATCCGTGCTTGGTGGTAGACGGTTTAGTGGTAGATGGTTTGGTGGTAGACGGTTTGGTGGTAGATGGTTGGTGGTAGACGGTTTCGTGGTAGACGGTTGGTGGTAGACGGTTTGGTGGTAGACGGTTTAGTGGTAGACGATTTAATGGTAGACGGTTTGGTGGTAGACGTTTTGGTGGTAGACGTTTTGGTGTTAGACGGTTTGGTGGTAGACGTTTTGGTGGTAGACGGTTTAGTGGTAGACGGTTTGGTGGTAGATGGTTGGTGGTAGACGGTTTGGTGGTAGACGGTTTGGTGGTAGACGGTTTGGTGGTTTTTCTTACTCCAATCTTCTATTTAACACTTTTTTTGTGGGTTTTATATATAATCACTGTTTCCAGCATTTTGTTCAATTTTTTGTTAGTAACAGCGTCTGTCCAGACAAGTTAAGATCACAGGAATCATCACGGAAAATTCCAGACACTAATCCCGACGTCATCTCTCACTTTACTTCTTTTTTCATCCATTGTTTTCGGAATCCTTTGCTTTTCATCACAAAACCTGAAATCGGCTTCAGTTTGGTTTTTTCCTTTTGTATCCCTCCATCTTTATGTTGAAATCCCTGTTCTGAAATTTGTCTTGGTTTATCTATTGGGATTTTCCAGATCCTCCAGATTCCCAACAGGGTGTCACCTGACCATTAGATCTGGATGTGCTTACTCTCCAAATCTGGAAGCCCACAGTCTGGAATGTTTGTCAAATGTTGTATCATTCCATTATTCCTTTAGTGGAACTAAGAGACTCCAACACTGTTCCAGCATGACAATGACCCCGAGCACAAAACCCCTGACCTCCATGATCCCATACTGGGTTATTATTAGAGTGAAAAAAACACCAGTGTTCCACACAAAGTCCTGATCTTACCACCAACTGATCTTGAAGTTTCCTTTATCAATGGAAAATGTTTTAATGGATTTGTTCCTAACAAATGGAAAGAAGATTTTTCGGATTTTTGCAGAACGGCATGGCTGAAGCCAGAAGGTGCAATAATGCGCAATGTGCGCTGCAGGGCTGGGAGAACTTTTGGAGAAACAAGAAAGAAACTTCTGGAAAGTGTCTCACGAGAGTGTGTGCCAAAAATGTCATCAGTGGATCTAAGAAACAAAGAAAAAAAGTCAGTTTCTGTTAGCACATCCAACAAAATGGTTCTCACACACACACACACACACACACACACACACACACACACACACACACACACACACACACACACACAGAGGAAGGGGTTTTAACGATGCGATTGCTTTAAACCTCGTCAATTAATTCTAATTATATTAAACGTGTAATGATCATCATTTACAGTATTATTATCTCCATCATATCATTATTATGATTATTATGATTATTTTAATAACACATACTGATAATGTTACTATATCTAGAAAAATATCAACTATAGATTTTTATACAGTTTGTATTATAATTAGGATCGCTTGTTTTTATTCGATTGGCTGATCCGGGACACTGTTAAGAAAACGGATTCTTTTGATTGGCTTGTTCAGCTGTCACTCAACCGCTTCGACACCTTGTAGCGCAGGAGCGCGTGAAGGAGTAAGTTGAGGGTGCGTGCGCGTCTCCACTTTTTCCCCCGGTGTTGACGGTACCGGAGGCGCAGCGCGCGGACCGGACCGGTGGATGTTTTCCGAAGGTTTTTCTCATGGAGAACCGCGTCTTGAGCGCCGTGTCGTTACCGTAAAACCTCGCCGGAGTCATGTGGAGTTGTAGCGGCGCTTTCCTGCACTCCGTTTGCCTCATTTTGACTTTTTGGTTTGAGGTAAATGTCCGTTATTCCTCGGCGCCTTTGATCTTTTAAACTCCTAATTTAAATTTCTAACGGATTTTTTGTAACCGTCATAACGGTCGCAGATTTTCTTTCACATTCACTTTTATATTTGTGGCTTTATAGAACATTAAAACGTGTGTTAATATTATAATTTATTTATATGAAATCCATTTCCGGTTTAGCCGTATATTAGATATATAAATAGCTAATCAGCATAACCAGCTAAAGTTATGTTCTGTTTGGATTCTGTTCGCTGGAGATGGTGGCTTAGTGGTTAAGGTGTTGGACTGATACCAAAAAAGTTCGATTCCCAGCTCCACCAAGCAACCACTGCTGGCCCCTGAGCAAGGCCCTTAATCCCTAATTGCGCACATGTACAAAAGAAATGTAAGTCGCACTGGATAAGAGCGTCTACTAAATACTGTAACTGATTTACAGTATATGGGGGGGGGGGAATCCCAGATGGGCATTTCTGGTCCAAAATTTAGTTGTATTATTTTTTGTTTTAAGGTTCGTTAATGTTTTACTCTAAAGTTCTTGAATAATTTCAGAAGAACGTTCCGAGACCATTGTTCTATTAACGTTTCCTCTCAACATCACAAGAACCATGTTAGCAGAAGATGATGTCATGTTCCCTGTTAGCTTGAGTTTAATTTTGGGGGGTGTTAATGAGTAGAAGTAGTGATTGAGGATGGACATACATTTCAGCACAAAAGTGTTAATGGTGACATATTGGTGTAGTGGTGAGCACAGTCACCTCACATTAAGAAGGTCCTGGGTTCGATTACCGGGATCGTTCTTTGCGGAGTTTCCGTTGGGCACCCCGGTTTCCTCCCCAAATTTGTACTTTAGGTTGATTGGTGATTCTAAATTGCCCATAGGAGTGTATGTTTGTGCGGTGTGGTTGTTTGTCTATGTGTGGCCCAGCGATGGACTGGCAACCTGCCCAACTCTTAACAAATTTAACCTTTGTGAACAAAAAACAAACCCACATGATTTCCAACCCAAAATTAGATTTTAAATTTTTCATTTAAATAAATGTTGGCTTTGATTATAACATTTCATCCCCCAACTGTCTGATTCCTCATTTTGGATCTGACGTCTCACACACGTAAATCTCATCAGATTCAATCTGTCTTTGTTTCTTTAGGTGTGCTGGGCTTCCGGTTACGTGGAGCTGCGTGTGATCAGTGTAGAGAACAGGAACGGGGAGCTGGCAAACGGCAAGTGCTGCGGCGAAGAGAAGAGCGCTGGGTGGGGCCAGGGGTGTGGTGCTTTTCAGTGCAACACATATTTTAAGGCATGCCTGAAGGAGTACCAGGTGGAGGTCATAACCTCCGGCCCATGTACGTATGGAAAGGCCAGCTCGGCCGTCGTTGGGGGCAACTCGTTTAAACTGGAGGGATTCGGTAATAACCGGCATAAAGGCAAAAACCTTGGGACTCTAATCATTCCGTTTCAGTTCGCCTGGCCGGTAAGACTGTTACACATCAGTCTGTCTGTCTGTCTATTTATCTATCTCTCCATCTGTCTATCTAATTATCTGTCTGTTCTGATCCAAATGGTAGCAAATAATTAAAGAGTTGATGCTTTAACTTTTCCACAGTGTTTTTGCCATTTATCCCTCGCTCTGTTCATGCGGTGGTGAGGAGACGTCTTCACAGTTCCTCGGAAAATGACTTTATTATTGACAGAGAACAGGAAGTGATCACATGTATTAGAGAAAGAAGGATTGTTTTACTGCAAGGTATAAGACAGGATGTTATTTGTATACGTATATAGTAATGTCCAGTCAAATTATATTATTTTAGTTTTGCGATAAGCCTTTAAAACAGACAAAGCTCTGGCAACCCAAATATAAAAGCGGATATAAGAACGCAGAGACTCCGATCCTATCGTACACTTTTTGTTTCACCAGCTTACATTTCACTGCTTTTCTAAAATGGGCTGCCCCCTGGGGGCAATATTCCCAGCAATTACTGTATTATCTGTGTTTACCGTATCACATACTGTACACACGGACTCGTTGTTTTAACAATATAAGAAACTTAGGACTTTATGTCAGATTCCATAGGAAGGGAATAAATGGCTTTGACTGCAGTTAGATTTTCCTCCAGTAGGTGGCGCACAGGTTGGTGAAAATATGCAGGAAAATGTTGCAGTGAATTATTAAATACAGAAGCTTATTAAAGTAAAATCGGTCGTTTTATTATTCGTTATCTTTTTGCTTCGGGATCCATCTGACAAAACGTTAATTTAATTCAGCCTCTGATTCTTTCCAGCATCAATGGAAATGTTCCAACATGATTTTGACCCGATATGGAAGTTACTGTATCCATATTCTAGCGTCTATCATTAGTAAACCGGGTTAGATTAGAGATTAGAACCTTTCAAAACAGAAACCGTAGATATAAAAAAACCCCGATTGATTTAGTCTTAATCCTGTACGTCACTAAAAAAAAGCTTCCAAAATGGCGAAAAGAAAACATAACTTTACTTCAGGATCAAAACGTTGTTCAGTTTAAGTAATTTTAAGTGCCCAAAATTACAGCATCATCTTGGTTAATACTGAACTAGAGTGTGGGAAAAAGCTTATTCTCATACTCGCACTGGTATGATTCACACACACACACACACACACACACACACACACACACACACACACACATACTCACTCAGTCTGCGTGTGTTATCACTTGCTTGATATAGCTCAGTGAGAATCTTAATTTGGTCTCATAAAACATTATATAAAACCGTGTATGTAACAGAACTGTGTGTGCTGATCCTTTTTCTCTCCTATCCCCAGAGAGCATACACACTGATTCTGGAGGGGTGGGATAACAGCACAATCACCGCTGACAGTAAGTCTCTCTCTCTCTCTCTCTCTCTCTCTCTCTCTCTCTCTCTCTCTCTCTCATACACACACACACACACACACACACACACACACTCATTTGATAAAACACAGTCTTTCTGGTTTTGGAAAATAGTGTTCACCAAACATCCTTTTATAAACACAAACATTCCAATGCTGCATCACTTTTGTGCCTTCTGTGGGTTTATGAAAGTGTGTGCGTGCAAGAGTGTGTGTATGTTAATCTGGTGAGTGCATCGTTTTGTTAAGCTATTAATTACAGTCGCCTGCTATTTTCCACCGGCGTGTGTGTGTGTGTGTGTGTGTGTGTTCGTGACAGCATGGACAGCTGCAAGGCTACTGCATGCCATTCAGTCTCTCCAGTAAAGCGCCTGCATAGCCAAACCAAGGCTTTGACATAAGCTAGTTATCTTATTAGATCGTTGAAGTGTGTGTGTGTGTGTGTGTGTGTGTGTGTGTATGTATGTATGTATGTGTGACTTCTAGCACAGCAGTTTACCATTAGTTGTTAAATTGTCGTTTAGTTTAATATGTGACCTAATGTAAACCGCTTGCTTTACTATTCATTCATTCATTCATTCATTCCATCTTCTAACCCGCTTATTCCCTAATTGGAGGTCACGGGGGTCTGCTGGAGCAAATTCCAGCACACATAGGGGGAGAGACAGGGGACAAAATTTTATAGAACTAATTACAGATTCCTTTTTTCTAGTTCTAGCAATTTGTTTAATTGCACAAGACAAAAATCGATTAATAAGTTTAATAATCAAGAACTAATTGACTTAAAAATAATTAAAACAAGCATGTTCATATGAGCCTGGGTTCGATTCCCGAGCCAAGAATCTTTTTATGCGGAGTTTGCATGTTCTACCTGTGCTTGTGTGAGTTTCCTCCGTGTACTCCGGTTTCCTCCTACAGTTCAAAAACATGTACATCAGTTTGATTGGTAATTCTAAAATTGTCCACAGGAGTGTGAGAGTGAGTGTGAGAGTGAGTGAGTGTGTGAGTGAGTGTGTGAGTGAGTGTGTGAGTGAGTGTGTGAGTGAGTGAGTGTGTGAGTGAGTGTGTGAGTGAGTGTGTGAGTGAGTGTGTGAGTGAGTGTTTGAGTGCATGTATGCATAGAGTTCACACTGATTATGAAATACACCCGTGCTACCTACCCCCACCCCACCACTTGCAAACTCTCCCCGGTAACAGGCTGTAATTGTCTCCGTCACAGACAGCTGGAGGGATTGGTCTGTATTTTTATAACTAATTGCTTCGAAAATGAATTAGGCAATGGGTGTAACGTCCTTTTTCTTTCTTTCCTCCTTTTTTTTAAGTGCAGATAGAGAGCGTGAAATAGAAGGAGAGAGAGAGAGGCGATGACACGCTTTGATAGGAAACAGCACACTAACTCCTTTTTTTAGGCTGAAATTAGGACAGTGTGCCAAAGCGTTTCGTTCTATTTTGCAAATCCTGTGACCATGTAGGGAGAAAGTGAGAAACTGTGTGTGTGTGTGTGTGTGTGTGTGTGTGTGTGTGTGTGTGTGTGTGTGTGTGTGAAGGCGAAAGAGATGTGTAAATCTGGATCAAGGGTCAGAGCGAGTACATCAGAATTAATCTTTCCTTTTTATGGCCAATGGTGTGTATAAACACAAACACACACACACACACACACACACGATCTACAGTATAAGGATATTAAAGCAAACTGTGGAAACTTTTGTTTTTATAATTATTTGTTCCCGGATTCGGGAATAAGCGGGTAAGAAGTTGAATGAATGAATAACAGGAACTAAGAAGAAATCAGCAGGTGTTGATGTTTTCACTTTAAATTAGATTAAATTAGGATTACATTTCTTTTATTAGTCTAATTAACAAATTAATTAGGGATTAATCGTTTATTTTTATCTTTTATTTTGGGGTGGGTTCCCCCATCATTGAATTCTTTATTCAGTTTTTCCAAGATTTTGCAGCTTTTTTTTGGGGTGTGTAAAACAGTTTAGTTTTGCTTTGGGAAATGATTTACACTCTTCTTCTCCTCTGCTATCGTTTCTCCTTAAATAAGAGACTGTAGGGGATGGAAAGGGGGAGGAGGGGGGGTGTACATGGCCAAGACACCAAGACACTGCTAAAAACAGGAAGTTTCAGTGAAAGTTTTATGAAGTGATTTTATGAAGGTCAAAGCAGCGTGAAATAAAGAGAAAGAAGGATGGAGACAGAGAGTTTTTCCTGATCGCCCTTCCGCATCAATTCCCCGGAATCATTTCCTCTCTGGCTCCCCGACAATCGGAGACTTGCAGAACTACTGCTTCCTGAGAGATAGAGACAGAAGGAGAGCGAGTTTCAGAGGTTTCAGAAAAGCAGGAAAGGGCACAGTCCTTCGCCGTTATCGAGCTCCCGCAGTCGGACGCATGAGATTTTTCATGGTGTAAAAAAAAATTATTTCCACAGCGTTTTAGCCGAGTCGCACTGTGTGCTCTCACGCCGCTGCCGAAAACTCAGGAGAGTAGCTTTGGAGAACTTCCTCCTCAGACTTCCTTCAGAGTCATGTGATTGCGGATGGGCGTCCAGCTGGTCTGAAAATATGGTCATACAAATTGGGTAGGTTGGTGGTGGGGGGTTCGTACCAGTGACGCAGCCAGCTAAAAAAAACGTAGGCAAGTGGTTTATTCGAGACCTTTTGGTTCATTTTCTTTGATTGATAATCAATTGGTTATTGATTAATTATTACTTTCTAAATATTTTTCTTGTGCCAGAAAACAAAAACATGTTTTCTTCCACAATAAAACCTTTTATTCAGATCATCAAAGAAATGACAAGGATGTTTTGTTTTAAGCGTGGTTTTACCGTGATTGGTTAACTTTCAGAAAAAGTCAGTGTGATTGGATGAATTTGCATTAATAACTGATGTCATGAATTAAGGTGTTATTTATTGTATGTGTGTGTGTGTGTAGAGGCAGATGATGCGCAGCTGATTGAGCGCAGTGTCTATCGGGGCGAGATGAACCCTGGAGATGATCGTCAGCTGATCCAGCACCTCGGCCCCACAGCCAGTTTCCAGTACAGTGTGTCTGTGCGCTGCGATCGCCATTACTACGGCAGCAAGTGCAACAAACTGTGTCGACCCCGTGATGACCTCTTTGGCCACTACGAGTGTGATCACCATGGCAACCCACAGTGTTTGGAAGGCTGGACCGGCTCTGACTGCAAGAATGGTGCGTGTGTGGCTGTGTGTGTGTGTGTGTGTGTGTGTGTGTGTGTGTGTGTGTGTGTGTGTGTGTGTGAGAGAGAGAGAGATGTACCTGTCTCCCTTAACCTAGTAGCAGGCTGATGGGAGAGGTGCTAAAATGTTAGTATTTGTTATTAAATTTAAAAGTATTAAAAATGTGTGTGTGTGTGT
>JAOTRA010000032.1:543658-550510 GCA_026260255.1 Pseudolaguvia tuberculata
ACCAGACACTTTAATAAGAGTTCCAAACTTTTTTTTTTGTAATTACAGATGTTAACAGATGTTATGGTCAGTGTCAAAATGGCGGCACGTGTACAGTGAGTACAAACATTATTTATTTCTGCAGATTAACAGCTGCATAATCAGAATTTAGTGTGTGCGTGTGTGTGTGTCTGTGTGTGTGTGTGTGTGTGTGTGGGTGTAGGACGGGCGTCACGGCTATGTTTGCCAGTGCCAGCCTGGGTTTGTGGGTAGACACTGTGAAGTACGGCAGAGTGTGTGTATGAGCTCACCTTGTCAGAACGGCGGTCTGTGTCGAGCCACACACACCACCTATGAGTGTCAGTGTGTGAGCGGATACACAGGGACGAACTGCGAGGTGAGGAATACAACACACACACACACACTTATCTCTTGTCTCGCTTCTTTTCTTTCACTCCATCATCTTTCTTTTCTACCTTAACATTCTTTCAATTCTTTGTATTTTTCTTTCTTTTTCTTTTCACGTTTTACGTTGATCTTTCTATTCTCATATCGCCTTATTTTCTTTACTCCCTTTCTTTTACTTTTTTCTTTCACTTCATCTCGCTTCATGTTCTTTTCTGTTTCTTTATCCGTCACTATTTCACTTGAAAGTTTTTCTTCCCCTTTTTACCATCTCATGTTATCAAGTTCCGTCTGTGTGTTGGTGCAGATCCAGTTGGACCCGTGTGTTCCCGACCCGTGTGTGAATAAAGCCCGGTGTCGAACTCTCCCGTCAGGGTTTTACTGCGAGTGCGCCGAAGGATACGAGGGCAAAACCTGCGCAGAGCTTACAGACCACTGCAGGATCAGCTCCTGCCAAGGTGACGCCACACATCCTGCTGATGTTATCCATTCATCACATGGTCATGCAGTTCTTCTTTCTGATTGGTCAGAAGGTGTCGATTAGTTTAAATGCATGTCTGGATGCTAATTAATTTAATTGATATAATCGATCAAGAAAACATTCTCTTGCTGTTTTTTCAACCCAGTGATTGACAGCTGCACCATTTCTGTGGTGAGCAACTCCACCCACCAAGGGACGTGGCTCATTTCCTCGAATGTGTGCGGCCCACACGGTCGCTGCATCAGCCAATCGGGAGAAAATTTTACCTGCGTCTGTCTGCCAGGGTTTACCGGCAGCTACTGCCACGAGAGTGAGATTCGAAATAAAAAAACACACAAACGTTTTATAGATAATAACAATTGTGAATTTACTAATCTATTTCTAATTGGCTAAAAGAACGGCAGTATGTCACATGACTCGTTGTGGTAGTGTGTGTCAACGATGTGTCTCTTGTGCAGATGTCAATGACTGCGCTTCGTCACCATGTACGAACGGAGGGACGTGTTTGGACGGGGTTAACTCGTTCAGCTGTGTCTGCCGTAACGGATGGGAGGGTCATCTCTGTGAGCGCGGTCGGTCTTCACCATTCTTTCCTCTCAAGATTTATCTTCTGTTCTTATCTCGTTCCTCCGTCTGTTTTATTTGTGTTTCTTTTAATCTTTTCTTCCGCAGAGGTAAACGAGTGTGCGTCTGAGCCGTGTATGAATGGCGGTCTGTGTGCTGACTTGCTCGACGATTTTTACTGCCACTGCACAGACAACTGGAAGGGCAAGACCTGTCTGTCCCGTAAGTGTGTGTCTTTGTCTCTCTATATGTCTATCTCTGTGCCTGTGTCTTTCTGTCTTGGCCCTATCTCTTTCTCCATCACTCTGAGCTTATATTATTTGTGTGCGTGTGTATCTCAGGAGAGAGTCAGTGTGACTCCACGACTTGTTTGAACGCTGGAACCTGCGTCGATCACGGAGACTCGTACCGCTGTGTGTGTCCACCCGGGTTCACGGGCAGTACCTGTAACTCAGGTGAGCGTCTCAGGTGAAGTACGGCAACAAAAACAGGACAACTACTCGACTCAGGAACTGTTTCTTGTATCTTCGCACAGCTGTTAACAGCACATGCGACTCCCAACCGTGTGCTAACGGGGGCACATGCGTCGGAGAGGGCGGAGCTTTCAGCTGCATCTGCAAGGATGGGTGGGAGGGGCCTTTATGTACCGAGAGTAAGGTCACCGCACACCTTTTAATGACCTTAACAAGGCTGTATATTATGTGTTAAGAGGAATTTGTATTGTTTTTTTTTAGACATTGATGACTGTAATCCTTATCCATGGTAAGAGTTAAATTCTGTTGTCTAAACTGATAGAATAAATAATAAAAATAAAATAATGTTGTAAAAATGCAATTCAAATTATTCTGTATAAACTCATTTTAGCAAAGAGATATTTTGCTGTAAACTCTCTAAATTAAAATTTAGAGTTTAATGTGACAATTTATCATCAATATCCAAATACAAAAAAAAAATCTATTTTTTCAACATACAAATTTTCTTTTACAATTTATAGCATTTATTTAATTGTATTAATATTTTATTAAAGTAAGTATAGGGATACAATATTCTCTCTCTCTCTCTCAGTTATAACAGAGGGGAGTGTTTGGATGGAGTGAACTGGTTCCGGTGTCAGTGTGCTCCTGGGTTTGCCGGTCCTGACTGTCGCATCAGTGAGCACAATAGTCTTTCTACTTACAAATGACACTATTTTCAGTTTTTCATTATAAAATCATTGTTCATTGTGGTTATATAAACTGTTTGTTTTGGTCAGATGTTGATGAGTGTCAGTCGTCTCCCTGCGCTTACGGAGCTACATGCGTAGACGAGATCAACGGTTATCAGTGTGTGTGTCCACGGGGCCGAGCCGGATCTCACTGTCAGGAGTGTGAGTACAATGAGGAGAGAAAATAGCATTAGGATAGTTAGTGTCAGAAAATGCATTAGAATTCAGAAAAATGTGACATCCTGCTAAATATTTACAAATAACCGCATTGATTCACTCTCTTTAGATGTCTCTCTCTCTCTCTCTCTCTCTCTCTCTCTCTCTTTTCTAGTTATTGTTGTTGGAAAGGCGTGTTGGCACTCGGGTGTGTCTGTCCCACACGGCTCTCGGTGGGAAGACGGTTGTAACGGCTGCCAGTGTATAAATGGAAATATCAAGTGCACAAAAGTAAACACACCCTTTAAATACATGAAATTTATCGCTGATGCCTAAAGCTAAATCAATAAAATTAATGCTTTGTTACTTGTCGATCGTTCAGGTCCACTGTGGCGGCCGGCCTTGTCTGCTCACGTCTCACGATCAAGACTGTGTTGGTGGTCAAGAGTGCATCCCACATCACTTCCTGCTTTGTCTCCGCCCACCGTGCCAAATGTGGGGCTTGTGCTCCGATCCCCATTGTCCACCAATCAGCACAGAGTGTCGGCCGAACTCCGATTACACAGACAGCGAGTGTGCACGAGTCACCCTCGTGTTCGACACGGACAGTCTGCCAACGGTAAAAACAATCAAAGCAATTTATTAGAGTGATATTAAAACATCAACATTGCACAGCTGCACATTCTACTGTTTAAGTAAAGGTTGGCATTTTATATTATATAATATTCATGCTTTGTAAATAGTGTGTGTGTGTGTGTGTGTGTGTGTGTGTGTGTGTGTGTGTGTGTGTGTGTGTGTGTGTTAAACAGGGAACAACTGTGGATAAGATCTGTTCTGAACTCAAGTATCTCCCGGTCACACAGACCCTCGCTCAAGACCACACCCTCTTTATCCTCTGTGACCAATCACAATCGGGTACCAACGCTGTTGAGGTTGCCATGGTGAGGATGCTTTTCAACTTTTTTTGTTGCTTGCTCAATTTCTGCTGAATTTCCAAATCTCAGACTGTAATAAACATAATAGCATAACGTCACCGTCAATGAAAATGTTTTACTGCACATGATTTGTACGAGTGTGTAAGTATCGTCACAATACTTCTGAAAACCCCAATGATGTCACAATTATACCGCTGCTTTAAAATCACAGACCATTACATCATCGACCGGGTTTAATATCGATAGGGCTTTCTCTGAGATTACATCACACACCCCCTTCCTGTTTCAGGATGAAATCTTTATTTTTTTTCTCAGCAATAATAAGGAAAAGAGAATGAAAGAAAGTATAAAAAAAGAATCTTAACATAAAAGATTTTTCTGTCACACAAACCAAGTTTGTTTAAACTTCTTTATACCTCCTTAACCTTCATCCAAACCCTCATCTATCTTTACGATCCAGATACACACACACACACACACAAACACACACACACTTGAGGTCACTTCAGGCCATCCAGCCGTACTAATAGAAACCAAGATGCGAACTGATCTCACTCCACCAGCTAAAGCCTTAAATGGGCAGAAAAAAACCCCAGACTTAATCACTGGGATTTCTTTTTTCCTTGTTTTCTTCTTTTTGTTACGCTCTGATGGCATCATGTTTGTAACGTTTTCCAAGATACAGTTGTAGCCTGTGGCTTTTCATAACAGCTGCTTGTTTGTGATCATTTTCTCTTTTCCACTGACTCGGATTCACACGACTGACACTGTTTATTGTTTCATAATGAGACGCATGTTATTTAAAAACCAATCTTGTGTAATGTACGATTGCCTGTGTGTTCATGTAATTACAGTCAGGATCTCTCTCTCTCTCTCTCTCTCTCTCTGTAGTCATTTGATCAGAGCGTAGAGTTTGAGGAGCGTACAGACATACAGGAAGTAGTCAGCTCAATCATCGCCGTCCTCTCCAAGCGTCACAACAGCACGCTACTGCTGGCTATTCGAGAGGTCAAAGTTGAAACCCAGGTTTCATCCACGTCGTTGGGTAAGTAGAAGAACCATGCAAAATCAGAGACCTGGTATTAAATCAGGGGACACAGCAAACCACATGATAGCTAAAATTACATACATCGTCGCTCAGGGCAACATTCTGATTCGTTGTGTTGAAAGAGTTGAACGTCTTTAAACAGCACTGTGGGATTCCTCTGTGTAGATTACCTGGTCCCACCGCTGTGTGTGCTGTTCTCCATGCTGTGGATCTCATGCACGGTGGTGTGCCTTTGCTGGATTCGCAAACGCAGGAAAGGGGTAGGACGCAGTGATGCTCCAGTGGAGGATAACGTTAATAACCAACGAGGAGAGTTTTTAAGTCTCTCCAACAGAGAGGACAGGACGAGTGCAAGCTATCTGCTGGACAGGATTGGAGACGGAGCGGAGAAACAGGAGGAAGAGGACAAGGACTGCGGGGAGGAGGAAGAAGAAAGAAACTCTGGGCTAGTGGTGGATAAGTGGCCCACATTAAAGTACACTAAAGAGGAGGTAGTGTACACTGTTTGTCCCACAGCCCAGTCTTTAAAGACACAGTACAAGCCCAAAGACAATCGGTGTAAAGAATTGAACTGCGCATGAATGTTTCTGGAGGTTTTTTCACGCTTCATATCCTTTCTGTTTACACACAGGCTAGTTTTTTTCCTTTAAAATAAGGATCCGTCTTTGGAGACGTGGCGAATAATTCAGTCAAAGCTGAATTTAAAAATGGCAGCTTTGTCTTTTGATACATACTTTTGCATTCTTTTCAAGGTGTGTGTGTGTGTGTGTGTGTGTATGTGAGAGATGTGTGTGTGTGATGTGTCGGTAGTGTCATTTACAGGAAAGGATGCGTATGTTTCGATGGTTGCTTCTGATTGAGGTTAAAACTAAATTATGATTAAATCTATTATTATTATTATTAATTATTTATTATAATCTTATTAGAATAATATAAGAAATGGCTGTGCACAGTCACATGGGGTAAACTTTCTAAAAGGATTTTTTCCAGCAGTAAGTAAAGTTTTTTTTAGTTTTTTTCCTGCTATAAAACAGATGAACGATTGTTTAAAAAAAAAAGGATAAAACGGTAACAAGAAACTGATGTGAAAATATCCATAATAAAAATTAAAATAGAAAATTACAGCCAGTAAAACATTTAACAAGCAGACAAACAGAAATCCGTGAAATATTCAGAGGAGCCAGACGGGATGTGGAAGAATCGGTGCGAATGTCTTGTGTAGTAATCCTGATGGGCATTATGGCTTTAATCTTGCTTTAATCCTTCCCTCTTCATCTCATCACGTGTGTGTGTGTGTGTGTATTATCATATCGTTTTATTAGATTCCGACCCTTTTTTTATTGTGTAAAATAAATGGTTGTGTACATGTGTAAATAAGAACAAAGTTATAGCTATGTATATTTGAGTTTAGTAACTTAAGAGACTATTTTTTATTAGCATTGTTGTTAATGTTATTATTAAGAATAATAATAATCTTTTCCTCAATTTTTCTAATGGTCATTCGTTTTATTTACAAATAGAAACCAATGGCGTGTGTATACGATCATCACTGTTTTTGAGATTTAATTAGGAAGCCAAATCCAGATTGAGATTTAAACCCTTCTGTCCGTCTCCTGTTTTTTAAAGGACATCATACAATTGAAGACTTTTTTTTCTTCTTCCAGACAGACACTAACCATTTTTTACACACCTTTGGAAGCTGTTTCAGTTTATTACATTCAAATTTCTTATAATAATAAAGTTTTGCTTCTAATTTCTTTTTTAGCTGTAATTATGAATAAAACATACATACTTTATTTTTAAAAAACAAACAGAATTTTTTTATTTTAGTTTAGGTTTATTTTTAAAAATATATATAACTTACAGAACACTGTTTGCTGTTTAGCAATAAAAATATAATTATCATAAAAAGAGTGGTAAAGCAATATTACCGTTTTTATTGTTATCATTATTGTTATTAATTATGATTGATTCAAATGTGAATCACTTGTAAAATCATGTTATTGCAGGACTGGGTAGCATTTTCAGCTAGACGAGAGTTTTAATAGCTGCTGCGCGTGTGTGTGTGTGTGTATATATA
>JAOTRA010000032.1:550610-561919 GCA_026260255.1 Pseudolaguvia tuberculata
TCACTCCTATGGACAATTTACAATCACCCATCCACCTCATCTACATGTTTTTGGACTGTGGGAGGAAACCGGAGCGCGGGGAGAACATGCAAACTCCGCACAGAAAGATCCCAGCCCGGGATCCCCCCCTTCCCGATTAATATATATATATTCTGAAATACAACTAAGCAATTGGGGGTTACACAGTGCTATAAATCGAACCCTGATCTTCCAATTAGCGGTCCAAACACTGTAATGCCCCATCCGGAATCATAGACTACCACAGCAACCTTGAATATAAGAATATTCCAAAGAGAATCCCAACAATGAGGGTTCATTAATCCTGTTTCCAATAGAATCCCGATTGGATATGATATGGTTCATCGGTTCTGCCCTAGTCTGTACCTTGTGTGCGTTCTCAGCATCAGCAACATTTAGACTCTTGGTCATCAGTCTGCTTTGAACTGCATCCAGACCTGTGTTAATTTCACACAGTTTAGCGTCTAGTGTGTGTAAGGGTCCGCTCTTCTGCACAATGACCTCTACCTGAAAAACACAGAGAGACATCCTCTGCACAAATCTACAGGAGAAACAGAATCCTTTTATCCAGCCATACATCTGTCCATCTGGAGCCTATCCCAGCGCACATAGGGTGAGAGGAAGGGCTACACCCTAGACAGGTCGCCAGTCCATCGCAGGGCCACACATAGACGAACCACACATTCACTCCTAGGGGCAATTTAGAATCACTAATCAACCTAATGTACATGTTTTTGAACTGTGGGAGGAAACCAGAGTACCCAGAGGAAGTGTGTCTCTTGTTATTAAACAATGTATTTAATTAAAACTGTAGACGTTGCTGAATAAATCTTCATTTAATATTAGTCAAATGGCCACCATGTGGTAAGCACAGTCCTGGGTTTGATCCCTGGGCTGAGGGCCTTTTTTTGCAGAGTTGGCATGTTCTCCCTGCGCTTCTGTGGGTTTTCTCCGGGTACTCCGGTTTCCTCCCACAGTCCAAAAACATGTACATTAGGTTGACTGATGATTTCCCATAGGAGTGTGAGAGTATGATTGTTAGTCTATGTGTGGCCCTGTAATGGACTGGAGACCTGTCCAGGGTGTACCCCTGCCTTTTGCCCGATATTTGTTGGATAGGCTCCAGCAGACCCGTAACCCCAAATTAGCCAGTTCATACCTGCTTTCCTATTTCTTGCAGTGAGTTAGAGACTTCCTGTAACGGCCCGTCCATCTCCATGGGAACCAGAGTATACATATCGGAATATTTAATCCGGAGATCCTCCATGATGCACTGCAGCACCTTCTTCTGGGTGCACAGCTCAGAGTGAAGCTTCTATAAAGGCAAAGGACAGGATGATTCATTCATCGCACTTGTAAAGAGAGCTACACAAATCCCTCTTTTTAGACTCAAACGGCTCCTCCCAGGGCGGTGCTATCGGCAGGTAGTCCAAGTGCATCGTGGGTAAGTGGGAAAAAAAACCCCTCCATTGGCATTTAATTATTGAATGCATTACTGTATATAGTAAAAGCTACGGTTTGAACCTTTGAACCTTCTTCAGCTGTGTATGAGTTAAATCCCTTTCGGTGTACTCTAAAGGTCTCTCGGTGTCTCTCCACCTTTCAGCCTCCAGGCAGCAGATAATACTCGGCTCTCTACATTCATATTGTAATGAGTTATTCGAGACGCACATCGAAAAAAAAAGGAAGAGAAAAACTGCTCCAACGCTTTTATTCTCCTCGTAGATAGAAGAGGCACCGAGAGTATGAGAGGTCTGTCCGGTGACATCACACTCCGCCTCAGGGACAAACCTGAGTGTGTGTGTGTGTGTGTGTGTGTGTGTTCCCGAATGAGGAAATAAGCGGGTTAGAAGATGAATAAATAAACGGATGAATAAATGATCTTTACTTTTTCAATGTTAACAGTATTTTTGAAAACAGATGTGGACAAACCCACCTGCAGATGCTCAACATGTGGCACTTGTTCCAGCTGTGCCAGCACAGGTCCTGCAGTTGCGAGCCATTTCCCGATGCTCTGCAGCTCCTCACATACTTTGGTCCGCTCCTCCATTTCGGTCTGCACCGTCTTAAGAGCCAGACCGCTCTGAGACTTTAGTCTGGAAATGGTAAAGATCAAAAGATACAAAAGAGACAACTTGTCATATGCAAGAATGCTAAATTTAGCAAAAATGGCGGAATGCAGCAACGCAGCGGCTATGACATCCTATGTATGGGACAATATGAAACATAGCGCATAGGTCGGTAACGGTGGCCCCTGACCTGTTATAACGTTCTTGCATTGTTTGCAGCTCTTGACACAACGAGATGGGTGGGGCTTGTTCCAAGTGGGAGGGGACTCTCAATAGCCTAGCTACACGCAGTTCCAGGGCAGACAGCGATCGATGCTCACAGTCCAGTCTGTCCTGATATGACCACAAAAACTGCAACAGTTCCTGAAGCTGGTCAGAGGAGACTTTCTCCATGCTGCATTCAAGTAACTCAGCCTCCATCTGCTCGAGGAAAATCGTTGCTTTCTCCACCTATGGAACAAAAATCCGGTGTTTAACGACTGCCTGAAGTTTAGTGTACATTTCTTGGTTAACCAAACCAGAGGCTAGCTATGTGTAGAGATATACGGAAGTTTCAAAATAGAAAGGAGAGGCCTTCGCAGACATTCATAGTTTTTTTTTTAATGAACAAAACCTTGAGGAGGTAACTATGGACTTCACAAAGTTCTAACGAAATTGGTTGTGCTGTCGCGTTGAGGTATTCCATAACTTACGCTCTTTCTGATGCATATCAGTTCCTCTTCCCGTTGCTCCAAGTGTGCTAGCAGATCTCTGGCGAATCGACGTAGTCTTGTCACCTGACCCCAGAGAGAGTTTACGGCATCGTCCCTATTGCCACGGCAACCGTGCACCGGACACCATTCTCTTAGCTCATTTAGTTTACCGGGCAAAGTGTCCACCTCTTGAACAAGTTTCTAAAACAACCAAAAAGGAAAATGTTTGATGAGAAACTTTTCAAAGCCAAAATCGAACCTTTCCACTAGTTGGTGGGCTACAAACACTTTCTTTACTTTAAGTTTCTCCTTCTGCTCACAGCAGTCCATGTGAGATGTGATTTTTTCAGAGGCGCACACACTAAGGGTTGTTTCGAAATCCCGTATATCTTGGCACAGCTCTTCGTAGCGCACGCGGGTTCTTCTCTGAGTGGTAACACAGCTTACAGGAGAAAAGATGAACAGTAATAAAACTGGAATCTTAGCGTGAATAATGAGAAACATATGGTTTAGCAGGTACCTTTGTAAAGCCTCCAGTCTCAGCTGGGCCTGGGCTTTAAGAGTGGACATCCGGACCAAGAAACAACCTTGAATCTCAAGTTGTAAGCGTTCGGTCTTCTGTGCTGAAAATAGCGTACTGAGAGGAGCACCTTTCTGAAGTTCTGTCAGATACGATTGAAAGTCCTTGTCTAAAGATAACAAGGTTTGTTGGACGTCCTTTAGCCTTTCCGAACAGCTTCTTGGTGAGCAAAGCGAAGGAAGGAGTATGGACTCAGTGCTCTGGAGGAACTGATTGGCACTTCTCACTCTTTTGGACATGTTTTTCAACGATTCCATACCATTGGCCAGGTCCACCTGGGACACGGAAGCTTTATTAATGTACAATTTAGGATCAAAAGTGATATACACGGAGCTTTTACTTACCAGTCTTTGGTCACACTTTTCTAGAGCACTTTTCGCCAGGTCTACGAGGTCTTTTTGAGACCTTTGCTGGTGTTCATTTTTGATTTCCAACACCTCCAAAACCCGCATTCTAGCTTCAATGTTCTTCTGAAGTTTAAGAACCTTTCTGAGTTCGTCCTCAACATCTCCTTGGTTGAACTCCACATCGTGTGTCTTCTCCAGAACCCGATGAACCTCTTTGAGGAAACCTTGTACCGCCCTTTGCTCAGAGAGATAATCTATTCCTTCCAAAATGTCCTGCTCCACAATCTGAAGATTATTTTGGATAACCATCTCCCAATTCTTAAGACTGTCAACATTTTGTTTCAGTCCATTTTGTTCTGTGGTTATTCGGGATGGATGAAGGTCTTGCGAGATGTTCGCAAGTTCATCTGATGTCTCCTTGTGCATAAGTTTGATCAGTGAAATCTGAGTTAGAAGAGACTGGCCGATTTTATAGCGATCTTCTTTGGAAATGTTGTCATCCTTCATCTTTGGGAGATAAACCTGTACGTTATCCAGAAGATCCTCCAAACGCTGCTTGTGACTGAGGAACATTTCATGGATTTGAGATTTACTATAAAAGGTCCTTATTTTATGATGGAGCTCAGAGATCACGCCCAGCAGCTCTTTTCTCTTGCTTTCTGCTGAGGTGTTTATTTTTTCAAGCTGAAACTTGTGGTCTACAAGCATGCGTCTCAAAGGCTCAACAGCAGACAACGAGTCCTTAGTAATGGGGAATGTGTGTTCTTTCATGTCTACCATGATCTGATCCAGTTTCTGTTCTAACAAAGCCATTTTCTGTTCTGATGACTCCTGGGTTTCTAATACACCTGTTATCTCCAGGATGGAGTATTTCTCATAATTGATGATGTCTCTTATATCTTCTTGGAGCTTGGTGAGTTTCTCATACAGCCAGGCGTTTTCAGAGAGGCTGAGCTCACAGGTAATGTCTTTACTTTTCATCAACAAAGCTTCTGTGATCCCAGAGTGTTTTTCTGCCTCAAGGAGAGTGTTTTGACTCTGCTCTAAACATAGACTAAGATCCGTTGCAGTCAAGCTTTGGAAATCCTTTTGAGTTACGCATTTATTATGAAGGTGGGTCAGAATCCAGGAATCCACATCAGCGATCTGCTCGGAAATCGTCTCCCGAGTCTGAAGACTTAACTGTATTGCCTCCAAAGCTGCGGCTTGTCTTTCCGCTGTTGATTTTGACACGCTCGCCAGTACCTCCAACAAGGAAGTTACTAAAGGAACATAGGCTTCATGAAGATCTGGAATCATCTGGGTAACCTCTTTGCTTAGAGTTGTTAACTGTTTCTGCTTGGAAGTCATCTCTAAATTCATCTTCTTCAGTTCCTTGATTTGTCGATGGACTTCTTCTGGAAACATAGAAACTTTTCTTTGCCTGTTCTCCAGGTCATACTCTGTCTTCTTGGCCCAGGCTAGAGCTTCTGTTGTTTCTTTGACAATTTTGAACATATTTGGCCAGTCGCTGGTTGGAAATGAAAAAGCTAAATCCTCACCAATCAAATCGATGTGATCTTTGACACTCCATATGCCATGCTGTATGTTATACACCTCAACATTAAAACGACAACCTTGAGCGAGATCTTCAAATCTTTGATGAAGGTCAAAATACCTGTGTTTGGCAGCTGTGAGCTCAGCACTAAGTCTGATCATTTCTTGTGCTCTTTTGCTATCCCAATCAGTGGACAAATCCCACTGTGATCCTAAGAGCTCATGAAAGTTTTCCAGATGATCTTTCAAGGTGTTGATGTCCTCTTGGAGGTCAAAACTCTCTTTGGTGTATGTGATGACATTATGCAAGCTTTTCTCCGCGGATCTCTCTAATGACTTCCATTCAAACTGTAAGACGTTCTGTTGCAAGGTAGCTTCTACTCTTTCGGGCTGGCTGAGGTGTGGTGAAAGCTTTGAATATGTCTGGATCAGCTCTCCAACAACCATGCTCTCCTGATCCATTGTCCTCAGAAAGGAACGCAGTCTCTGCTCCTCAACAAAGCTGCTTTCTACCGGACACCTTAAGATGTATGGTACGAAAAAAAGGTAGTTTTATCATTTATGTCAGCATGGCCAGCCAAGAGATTAGAAAAAAAGTAAAAGGCATGACATGGCGTATATTGCACATATTGTTTTAAGTAACTAAGTAAAATAATAACAGTACTAGGCATAGTTTAACTTTACATTTTTAGGGATTCCAGTTCCCCCGCCATTTTCTCGAGAGTAGCTTTGGCTTTCTGTAGTTGTCTGTCATAGTCAATCACCAGCTGTAATTGAGCCTCCTTGGTGTGTACAGTGCCAGAGGCATCCCACAATGCCTCTGTCCACTGACAACTCAGTCGCTGCATAGCCTCAGGGTCAATGACTGAACTGGTAGCAAGAGTGCCGAAATCACCATGAACGTCATCTTGCTTTGAGATCAAGGCGACTTTCTCCTGAGCCCTCTGTCTGCAAAACTAAACCAGAAAATTAAAAAAAAAACCCAAAAAAACATGTACACAAATAAAAATGTCCGGAAGCTAGCGATCTGACTAACTCACCTCAGCTTCTTCTACTTGTTTGGCCATATCTGTAGGGTTGAGTGCTGCAGGGCTGTTACGACAACAAAGTATGCAGAATGCCAATCTGTTCAACTGAGCTTCGTGCTCAGCATCTGAGGGCTTGAGAATGTCTAGAGGATCTTCAGAAATCCTGCTCTGTAGTCAGAAAAACCAAGGAGTCAGGGAATACATGATTTCCTGGTCATACCACCAGATATCAGCAGGTCTGAACAATACCTCAATAAGTATGCTGTTTGGTCTTGTCTTAGACATCTTTTCAATCTCTTTGAAAATATTATCCATTGTAGCACCAAGCGGTTCTTCTTCTTCTTCTTCTTCTTCTTCTTCTTCATTTACTTCTGTAACCTCTGAAGTATCAACACCTCCGTCAAGTTCTGATTGACTTGCGTCATGTTCTTGTGTCTGTGATTAAAAAACCCATCCAGTTGATTCAGTGTGATACAGTAAAACCATGCAGTAATTAGTAAACTTCCAGAAACATACAAGGACATACAAGGGTTGGACATTTGGGTTTTAATACAGCTACCAGAAACTTTAGGGCATACAAGGGTTGGACATTTGGGTTTTAATACAGCTCTGACAAGATGCTCCAAAGAAAGATCCTTTACCTGCCGGTATCATGGCCGACCCTGGAGTGGTGAACACCATGCAAACAATGTGCATCATGCACCAAAGAACCTACAACCTCAGTCACATCTTTTAACAACATGCAATTTCCTGTTACCTCATCCAAACCGATGTTTTCAATCTCAGTCAAGTCCTCAGTAGGTTCCATTGCCAGAGCCCTGTCGTGTTCCCTCTCAGACTGTTTGACCTCTTGATGGACTGATGGTTGGACGTCTGCACTAATATTTGTGGCCTGGACTGTTGAGATCAGTTGGGCCGATGGTTTTTCCACATTAACGAGAATTGCATGGATTTCAGTTTCCTGTTCTAGACCTTTTGGTGTGAGTGGTTTTGGCAGAGCTCGAGCTTGTTCAGATTCTGAGCTACCAGATGATGCTTTCATACTTTGATGATCTATTTCTCCTAAACCTTTTTTAATATTACTCTCCTGTATCACAGACTGGGAAACTTCATTAACACTCTTTGATTGGCTAGGTATGGGTTTCGTCAGTGTCTCCTTTGGGACACGGGGTTCAAATGTCACTGGAGTAAGGTCACTTTCAGATTGTCTTTCTGCTTGTCCTATTAAGGAAGATAATTTGGCAACATCCTCTTCTTCAAAATTCTCTCGTCTCACAGACTCAATGCTGCTGCCCTTTACTTGTTTGGGTGTAGCTTCATCCACATTTATAGTACCCCTCGCTATTGCTAAATTGGTTTCCATTTTTTGGGATTCATGTTCTACTGAAATGGTCCTTACAGTAGGAGGAGTTTTCTGTCCCGTTATAAGAGATCGTTGAATAAAATCTTCCTTGTCAGCCATCTTCTCGTCTAAATCAGTGCTAGAAATGTCACTTTCCATTTGTTGGGCTAGAGTTCCATTTATATTTTTGCTATCCCTTCTTTGTCTTTCTAGTTGATTTTCTATTTCCTGTATTTTTTCCACAATGCCAATGTCACTATTAGCTTGGCATTGTCCCACTTGAAAGGTCTGCTCAACCAGCTCCCTCGCCTCTGGTTTCAAACTTTTGTCAAAATCAATACTGCTGGAAATTTCGCTCTCTATTTGTTCAGGTTTATCCACTTTATTTTCAGTAGTTTTTTCCAGTTTCTCTTCTTTTTCTCGTGCAATGATAGCAATGTCACTCTCAGTATGTAACACTGAAGGAAATGGTAGTACATGAACTTCTACATTCTGTAAATTGGTGGTATCTAAATCGGTACTAACTGCTGTTGGAGGTGTAGGAATCACCAGTGTCTCGTCTACTTTTTGAGGCTCCTTCAAGTCGCTGCTGGAAATGACTGTGTTCATCACATTTCTATACTCTTTTCTTCTTGTTGGAGGTGTAAGTTCTTCCTGGGTTTTAGAAACCATACATGGATCAGAGAGGGTGGTTGTTCTCATCACTGGTGGAGTTGGTTTAATGGCAGCTTCTTCAAGAGATTTTTCCAAATCTATGGGGAACGCATCACTGACGGTTCTCACTTTTCTTCTTGTTGGAGGTGTGGGTTTTACTAAGGTCTCCTCCATTTCTGTAATTTTATCCACAATAGAAATATTACTTGTGGTTCGACTCAAACCTTTTCTCCTCACTGGTGGAGATGGTTTAATAACATCTTCAAGAGATTTTTCCAAATCTATCGGGACCACATCACTAATGGTTGTGCTGTCTTTTCTTCTTGTTGGAGGGGTGGGTTTTACTAAGGTCTCCTCCATTTCTGTAATTTTATCAACAATGGAAATATTGCTTGTGGTTCGACTCAAACCTTTTCTCCTTGCTGGCGGAGTTGGTTTAATAAAGACTTCCCCGAGATATTTCTCCAAATCTATTGGGACCACATCACTGAATCTCCTGCTGTCTTTTCTTCTGGTTGGAGGGGTGGGTTTTACTAAGGTCTCCTCCATTTCTTTAGTTTCACTAACAATAGAAATGTTGCTGTTAGTTCGACTCAGAGCTTTTCGCCTTACAGGTGGGGTTGGTTTTACAAGAATATCAACATCATCGTTTTTTATTGGTGTAGCCAAAGGGAAATTCTCCATATCAAAATGGCTATTTCTCCTTCGTACTGGCGGTGTGGGTTTTAACAATGCCAAACTTTCAACTTGACTTGACTTTCGTCTTACTGGTGGAGTTGGATTTGGAAAAGGTTCCACCATGGTATTCTCCGCATCCAGATCAGTGCTGCTGGGAAGTTTGATGGCTACCGTTTCACCCATAGTTTTGCCATGGGTACTTGTTGGAGGTTTGGGTATCAACACATTTGCCCCTAATTCTTGGCTTTCAGTGGGCATTAAAACCGTGTCCAGGTCAATCTGACTGGAAACGTTTAGTCTCACTGGTGAAATCAGATTAATCAGTGGCCTCTCACAAGTGTTTTCTTGTGTCATTGTCTTCTCCAAATCAGTACTGCTGGTTTGCTCTACAGAACGTTCCTGCATCGTTTCATTTTCTATTTCAGCCCTTTCAGTAAAAATTGGACTGGGTCTTTCATTAGCCTCACTGCCGCTAACATTTCTGTTATTCCTTCTTCTTGTCGGAGGTGTGGGTTTCACCTGTAAATCCCCTGCTAGGCTTGTTCTTTCAACAGATTCCTCAATAGCTATTGTCCTTGGTTTTTCCAAACCACTGCTGTCAGATACTTGGACATTCAGACTGCTGATATCTTTTACTATCATTGCTGGTTTATCTTCCATTTCTTGGGTTTTGGAAGCACTTGAGATACCATCACCTTTCATCTGACTAACCTTTCTCCTGACTGGTGGAGTTGTTTTTATAATATACTCCTCAGTATCCAGTGTTTTACTAATCTTTTCTAGTTCAGGTTGTTGATGCGCTGTTTCCTCATTTGCTGGAACTCCAGCTGGTGGGGCTGGTATGGTTTCTATGATCTGGTTAACATTATGTTCAGCATCAGCAGGTTTACACGTCCCGGAAGCTGGTTCTTGACATATTCCTATTCCCTCTTGTCTTTCCAGAATGATGTATCTACATTGGCTTTCTGGAAGCCCATTATTCATTGTCCAATCTTTAGGTGTTTCCATTGGTCTGGGAACCTCTTGTGCACCATTATTGGCTATCAGGTTTTCTCTTGACTCAGCGACTTTGGTAGTCGGTTCACTGTTCCTGGTTATGATTTGGGTCTCCGTTTGTAAAGCTCTATCAGTGTTCTTTTCCGGAAGTTGATTTGAATCAGTTGAGTCAGGCACCTCTGTAGTATGAATGTACACGGTTTCTGTATCAAGAATCAGTGAAGCTATTCTCTTTTTTGGTACTTTATTCTTCTCACCCATAAGTTCACAGATTTCAGAAGCGTGTATTGTAAATCCAACTGTTTCCACTGGTCTTTCTTCAATGGCTGTCTCAACATCACGGTGTTCCTCACACAAAGAACTCTGTGTCTTTTCCATTGCAATTATCTCACTTTCAAAATCTTTATTTTCCGCTTGATCCATTGCAGATCCATAAAGTTTTTCTATGTCAGACTGCACGTCCAAGATGGTAGACAAACCATCGGCAAGTTTACCTTGGTCAAAATGTAGTGTTTCCAGTGACCAATCGGCTGTAAGAAAGTCTACATCCTCACTGAGATCTCCAGCGGTGCCTGTAGGACCAGGGGTGTCTGCAGGAAGTTCTTGTTCCTCTAATTCCCCTGACGTTTTTATGCTCACTGTGACCGGCTCTAAAACATAGCGAGGTACACTTTCAGATCCAATCATTTCAGCGGGTTCTTTCAGTTTAGGGGTTGTGGTCATTGTTGTGGTTATAAGATCAACCTCATACCCCTCTTCTTTAGCCACCAGCATTGGTTCAACAGTGAAAGATTCTGGCGACAACTCTTCATTGACTGTCATGGAAAAGTCACAGCTACCTGATTTCTGTTCATCTAGAAGAACATCTCCCATTGATGTATCTGGTGGTTGTTCAGACTTTGCTGGGGTTTCTTGGCTCATTGACACAGAAGCATCTCGACAAACCTCGAGAGTTCCAACCAATAAATGTGTATTACTTGTCACTGAAGCAGAGGAAATATCTTGAGGCTTTGTACAGTCAATGTTTAGGTTTGTAAAAATATCCAGGTTGCTGGTCCAATCACAGGAAACCTGCTATGATGCCATGATAAAGAAAAAGTCAAAATCATTTATAAAGGACCACAATTACAGATAAAAAAAAGCCAAACAAGCAACTATATATATATATATATATATACTGTATATATATATATATACACTATATTGCCCAAACATTTTATTTAAGATCCATTCCCATTGTTACTATTGGATGAAGCTCCAGTTCTTCTAGTAAAACCTTCCAGTCCAATATTAGGCTTGAATGTGAGAATCTCTTCATTCAGCTCCAACAGTATTAGTGAGATCAGACACTAATGTCAGGTAAGGAGGT
>JAOTRA010000032.1:591013-601503 GCA_026260255.1 Pseudolaguvia tuberculata
CACACACTCACACACTCACACACTCACACACTCACACACTCACACACTCACACACTCACACACTCACACACTCACACTCACACACTCACACTCACACACTCACACACTCACACACACACACACACACACACACAACCTCTACAATCGATGGTTAATTTCCTCCATCAGCTCGTATCTATCACCTTCTCAGTGTCTATGCCTTTGGTCATGGACCATGTGGAGACGATGTAGTCCATCACCCGTTCGCTCAGACCTTTGGGCACCTGGTACAGTTTCAGGAAGTCCCTGACGTTGTTCAGCATCTCATGGTAGCGGTTGGTGTTGGCGTACATCTGCTGAAAGATGGTGGTGACATTTCCAAAGATTGTAGCGTAGAGCAGAGCTGAAGAACAAATTCAACAGATACATAACAAAAAAAAGAAAATTTTAACCTTTGATTTTGTTCACCACATACTTGCAGCTTCAGTCAGTCCCTGTTAAGGAGGCGTGTCCTGTGTGTGTATGTCAGTCCCTGTGAAAGAGGCGTGTCCTGTGTGTAAGTCAGTTCCTGTGAAGGAGGCATGTCCTGTGTGTAAGGCTGTCCCTGTGAAGGAGGCGTGTCCTGTGTGTAAGTCAGTCCCTGTGAAAGGAGGCGTGTCCTGTGTGTGTAAGGCTGTCCCTGTGAAGGAGGCGTGTCCTGTGTGTAAGTCAGTCGCTGTGAAGGAGGTGTGTCCTGTGTGTAAGTCAGTTCCTGTGAAGGAGGCGTGTCCTGTGTGTATGTCAGTCCCTGTGAAGGAGGTGTGTCCTGTGTGTATGTCAGTCCCTGTGAAGGAGGCGTGTCCTGTGTGTAAGTCAGTCCCTGTGAAAGGAGGCGTGTCCAGTGTGTAAGTCAGTCCCTGTGAAGGAGGCGTGTCCTGTGTGTAAGTCAGTCCCTGTGAAAGAAGGCGTGTCCTGTGTGTAAGTCAGTCCCTGTTAAGGAGGCGTGTCCTGTGTGTAAGTCAGTCCCTGTGAAGGAGGCGTGTCCTGTGTGTAAGTCAGTCCCTGTGAAGGAGGCGTGTCCTGTGTGTAAGTCAGTCCCTGTGAAAGGAGGCGTGTCCTGTGTGTAAGTCAGTCCTTGTGAAGGAGGCGTGTCCTGTGTGTAAGTCCTGTGAAGGAACATTGTATGAAGTCAATCGCCCAATAGAGTCCCTCTGTAGGGAAACGGTGTAAACGGTGGTAGCTAATAATGAGGCCTAAAAGGAGCTGGCGCTGCTCTGACAAACTATAAGCAGCTACCACCAGGGTGCGGTGTGTGTTGCTGCGACTGCAATTTAAACTGCGTTTGGAACGGTTGGTATGATTGGAGCTAGTCGGGCGGTTCGAGGCAGCACAGACCTCATGTATACGTCAAAGTCTAAGAGAAAAGACATTGGACGGAGGTTGGACAGAAGACAGGTGCAGACTCACTTCCTGTGTCTGATTCCGGTAGCGCTAATAGATTTTTTTTTAAGTCTATGAAGCTTCCTGTTATTATTACATCACTCCACTCTAGAGTTCACTTGATGCTGTGCATAAAGTATTGGCGCCCTGAACCAACAGAACGTGCCATGCTGCCAAGTCAACAGAAAAGTTCTATTATTCTAAGGGTGGCGTGGTGGTCTGGTGGTTAGCACAGTCGCGGAGTCTTTTTGTGGGCGTTGTTAACATGAAATGTGTCATCAATCCTTGTAAAGTGGGCGTGTCCATGTGAAGCATTTTTTATTTACCCAAAAAAACCACCACAGAATGACACCAAAATCATGTAATTATAAACATCTCAAATTAACAAAGGTCAGGATGGGGGTGGAGTTTATACGGTTTACAATAGTAAGGGGCGTGGCCTCTTTATAGAGCAGTCTGAGTGTAGGGTGGACACTCGGTATAAATCCGTCCCAGTGAAAGTGGCGTGGCTTCTATTTAAGTCTTTCACATTGGAGGGACCCCAAATGTCCGATGTTGGTAAAAAAAAGGCGTGGCCTCTGTGTAAATCAGTCCTAGTGAAGTAGGCGTGACCTGAGTTACTGTTCTTTCCAGTAAAGGAGGCGTGGCTTCTGTATAATAACATAATAATTTATGCAACAAACCAGAAACCTAAATTGGAAAAGGTCAGGATGGGGGCAAGGTTTAAATGGCATCCTGCCCTCATTGGTTCAAAAAGAAACTGTGTGTGTGTGTGTGTGTGTGTGTGTGTGTCACACGGCCTGCAATGTTCTTAAATCTAATAAACCGCAGCTAAAATTATCTGCAGCTCAATGCGCGGTTGTGCGATGAGAAATGCGCAGCTTTAAAAATGGCTGTAATGTAAGTGAGGCGCGGGATTCGCTGACTCAGCACACCGCCCGTTCTCTCCTCTCGGGTCGCTGATTGAATTAAACGCCACCATCCATCTGAACTGTGGGATCTGAACCAATTGTGGGCGTGTCTGGGACCGAGAATAGAAAGAGACGAGTGTCGAAACGGAGCCGATCGATTGAACCCGAGAATTAAAAGACACCTCGCTGCCTCAAAGCCACAGGAGTAAAAGCTAAACTAATAAGATACGTCTCGGATTGAAATAGAACCAAACACTCTGTTCTGATTGGTCCAAAAGAGAGGATTTCTGCCTACTCACATCCTCCCATCATCATGGCCACCGAGAAGATCTTCTCTCCGTCAGTGGTTGGAGCGATGTTCCCGAATCCGATGGTTGTAAGACTCGTCATGGTGAAATATAGGGAAGTGATGTAGAGGGTGTGTTTCCCAGGGCCGCCCTCCCATTGGCCAGTGCCGCTAGTGTTGTAGCGGTACGGAGAACCGGTGGTCAAGGCTAACTGGTAGAGCCAGCTGTCCGTCTTGATGGTGTTACTGTGTTTGTCAATGACCTCGTAATCTCCAATGCTGTACCAGATACAAGCCAGCCAGTGGGCCACCATTCCGAACACACACACCAGTAAAACCAGCACAGCTGCACCATATTCCAGATAGTGATCCAGTTTCCGCGCTACTCGACCCAAACGAAGCAGACGGACCACCTTCAGAGAGCTGAAGAGACTGCTGATGCCCTGAAAGACAGAATGAAGGAGGGCCTGGTCAATGGTGAGTTGTCTGGGACCCCCTTTCCCCAAGAATCCCCCCTTTACATTTAATGATATGGCCCTTGTATTTGCACTGCAGCCGGAATATGGGTGGGCTTCTCGTCATCTGACTCCAGTATGTCCTGGGTTCGTTACTCTCAGCTTCTGAAAGGAGGACAACCAGGGGATCATGGGTAAAATCCGCTAATACACTATGATTGTTCTCCTTAATGCACCTCACTGATAAAAACCTATCCCAGAGCACACAGGGTGAAAGATACACCCTGGACTGGTCACTAGTCCATTGCAGGGCCAAACAGACGACAAACCACACACACACACTTTTAAGGGGAATTTAGAGTCATCAAACAAGCTAGTGTATATGTGTTTGGATTGTTGGAGGAAACTGGAGTATCCAAAAGATTCTAACCCATGCAAACACTGCCCATAAAGACCCGTGGGCCAGGAATCGAACCACCACCACCACCACATTAATTCTTAAGGAAAAATAAAAGCTGGTTTTCTCCAGAGACAATGTGGAAGTAGGGGGTATAAAAATGTGGATTTGGGAATTCCCAGTTGGACAAATTCCGGAAAAGCAGCATTTGGACATATTTCCGGAAATATTTGAAGATGAATTAGAATTTTGCTGATGTAGCTGATGATCTTCCAGCAGAATTACTTCGTTCTTCATCCTGATTGCAATCAACGTCTTCGAGCGGCACTTTATCAGCTGAGCTTTTCATTTCCGAGGTTTTAAACTCCGGTATGTCAATAAAGAAACATTTTTAATTCATTTAGTCATGTGACTTTTATCTACAGACATTTGAAGAACCAGCAAGATCAATTTTATTAGAGTCTATTACACCAGCAGTGACATGAGGTTCTGAATTCCAATTGGTTTAATTGATTAATTGTTAAGATATAACAGCGACCAATCAGGAATCAGCAGAAGTTTGTTTTTTTTTTAACTAGAAAGTGATGTCATGAGTGGGCGGAGCTTCTACCACAGAGCGGACAAATGAACACGAAGATTTATCAGTTCATTATTAATAGACAGGAGACAAACACTCTCCTTAATGTCAGGTCCACCAAAACTAACTAAAGAAAGTGTGTATAGTATGGACATGGCAACCATGATTTAACCATTTTTAACAAAACAAATATGACCCAATATAAAAATATAATAATTGGAGGTCTGTAGAGAGTCTTTAGCTAATGCTCATGCCGAAGCCCTATGGTTAATGCGACGCCCCGGGATCGAGCACCTACAGCTCCAGAGAGGCCACCATTAGTAGAGGCTGCGCTCATTAACAGACAATAAAAAGCACTGGATTTGACACTCTTAAAGGTCTGGCTAAGGTCTGGGTGAAAATATCTGCCCACCACACAAATTCTCCCCAGCCCATTGTGATCATTGGATCAGCAAGGTTTTGGGGCTGGTTTAGAACCTGGTCTTTATTCAGTGGAAATCTCGAGCTTGAGCTTCAACCCTAGAACCAGTGGAAGAAAAGATTTTGGAGGTCCAGAAATAATGTTAAAATGGGTAGCCTCAGGATCTTAATGATCCACCACTTTCATCACACTAACAGTAGAATCACCATCAGGTTCATAAAAACTGACCTCATCCACGTTCTCAAAAGCGTTGATGATGTCGTACGGCAGGCAGGAGAGCAGGTCTATCACAAACCAAGTCTTAAGATAGTTCATTCGGATTAGCTTGGGATCAGAGATGACCTCGCCTCCGGGTCCCACGAACGTAGTGTGGAAGTTGAGAACGATGTCCACCAGGAAGATGACGTCCACAACACTGTCCAGGACCAACCAGGTTACGTTGTTCTGTTTGGTCTTGAAGGAGACGTTGTAGGGAACCATGATGGCCGTATAGAATGTTAGGATGAGGATCACCCAGTCCCACGTGGTTTTGAAGGTGCAGTAGTGGAGGATGATATGAGGTGGTGTCTTGGGAGCTTCTTGTTTGTACTGAGGCAGAATCTCAGAGCCGAGCTGGAGAACCTACGAACAGAGAGCGTTGTTAGAACAAAGGCGTAGAAATAATCCGAAAATTGAGGGAACTAAACAGATGGCCTGAGATGTAGTGCGACCACCAAACTACCACGTTATAGCGAGATATTAGTAAGCGCTACACCTCACATGGCCTCTAGAGGGACGGCGATGACAAAGCATCAATTATTAATGACGGTAAGGAGACGGCGTTGGAGAACTGTGAGCTGGGGAAAGTATGCGATACGGTTACAGTAGTGTCCTTCTGTCTGTGTGTGTGTGTGTGTGTGTGTGTGTGTGTGTGTGTGTGTGTGTGTGTGTGTGTGTGTGTGTGTGTGTGTGTCTTTCAGTGTCGGTGGTTCTGTTACAACTTTGTCCTTTGCAACTTTTTTTGTGTCAGACAATGTTGTGAGTTATAAATGGTTCCTCTGGATATGGTGCCAGTTTGGAGCAGCTCCAGTCGGGTTCCTGCGTTTGTCTGGAGTTGCGTCTGGAATGATCTCAGACGTTTTATAAGCTGCTCCGAAACACCAAAGCACCATGTATTGTGTAACACCAATCCAATGGAACTATTACATGAGCAGATGGAGTCCAATATTTTCAGATCCGTTTTACGAAACGGAAATAAAAAAGGATAGAAATGTGATACGTGCATTAGCGTCTGTCGCATGAACAGACAGATCGCATTTTTAGCCGTCAATGACAGTCGAACGTCATTGAATTGAGTGACGAATAACATCATCTCAGACGGACACCAAAACCCACATAGCAGTAAATCATCCCATTTACTCGCTGCCTCTGAAATCTCATTCACATCCTTAGCAAGCTTTTTGACCATCCAGAGCCACCATACAAAATAGAGACGAGTTCTGGTGGTCTTCTGTTTTCATATGTGACTACATTTATATTTACGCAGACTTATAATTATCTCTTTTATCCGCCTGAGCAATTAGGGGTTAAGAGCCTTGTTCAGGGGCCCAATAGTATTGACTTGGTACTGGGAATCGAACCCTAATCTTCCAGTTAGCAGTACACTGTGCTACCACGCCCCCACACTGGATTGATAGGGCATTTAGTCTTTGTCCATTGCCTTCATTTGATTGAGTCAGTATATCTACCTCCAGTTGTTTTGTCATGTATAGTTTAAATGCAGATATCGGATATGGCTCGGTTTTAAAAAACAAAAAGCGTAGTCGGAGTCGAACCCGGGTTGCCGGGACGAAACCGCACATGTGGGTGCCCACGCCACGATTCCAGCAAACATACTTAGGTGTTTCTAAAGCACATGAGAATCATCATCATCATCAGGAGTAACCTGAAAAAACGTCTGATGTACACACACACACACACATGTACACACACACACACACATATACATACACACACACACAAATACACACACACATACACCAATACACACATACACACATACACACATACACACACACACACATACACACACACACACACACACACATATACACACACACACACACACACAAATATACACACATACACAAATATACACACACATACATACACAAATATACACACACATACACACACACATACACACACATATACACACACACACACACACACACATACACAAACACACACACACACACATACACACAGACATACTCACACACACACACACACACACTCACACACACACTCACACACTCACACACTCACACACTCACACACTCACACACTCACACACTCACATACTCACACACACCTCTGCAAGTCGGGAGGTTTTGTGGGAAGTGACGTCAGGTTTGCTCATGGGAGTCAGCTGCTGGTTGGTGCTCCGGCTGTTGGTTAAGGCCCGACTGAGCCTGGCGAACTTCTTCCATCCTGTAGGAGGACAGAAAGTAAAGCATTAGATCTTCTTCAGATGTTCCTCACATATCTGTTATAGATTTAGATAAGGAGGTGCATTTGTGCAATGTGCTAAAACTGATAATAAATATATTGGAGTGTGTGTGTAATCTGTGCCGGGATTCAATCCCACAACCTTTCAGAGTCTCCACCCTCCACCCTCCAACTTCATCAGTCCTCTGTTCAAAATAAAATGATAAAGAAAGAAAACCTAATAATGTGAGAATAAATAATCTCACAAGAGGAGGAGAAAACCAGATCCGGTGGTACCATGGAGAAACGGTGTCCCCCCGTAAAACCCCAAGCTCAGTCTCGAACCCTGAGGAGTTGTCCGGTGCTTTACTTTAACTCCACAATACAACATAGGTTGTTCTTCACATATCCCACTATACTGGCAAAAATCGGTGGTCACCTGAGCATCACCAACACATCCTAGGAGTGATCAGCCTTTGGTTCTTGTCTGGTTGAATCCAAGGTACCTTCACACCCAATCCCTCTTCTACCAGAAGATCAAAGACGTCCTGCCTTTGATGGATCCTTTCATCACTTTACACTTCATCAATGATTCAAGAATAAAAACTTTCATACCTCCAACAGTATTAGTGAGATCAGACACTACCATCAGGTAAGGAGGGTCCGGGGTGGGGGAGTCACCATTCCAGTTCATCCCAAAGGGGTAAAGTGGTGGTCAGACCAGGACACCAAATTAAAAACAGGCCAAAACCACAGAATCAAATTCCACCGAATCCTTCAACTAATGGATTTGATTCTTTCGATTCTGACCAGGGTTTGAGTTCTCACTGAACCCTAACACTCCACAGACTCTTTGGACACACACACACACACACACACACACACACACACACACACATCTCATAACATACATCTACACTGATGGATAAAACGATTCATCTTTACTTTTATTTCGGGAAAGACTGTCCACAAACTTATGGCCTTATGGTGTGTGTGTGTGTGTGCGTATGTGTGTGTGTGTGGGGGGGGGGGGTTGGGTTGGGTTGGGTTGGGTTGGGTTGTGCACATGCCCACCTCTAGTGCTCTCGTCCTCAATAGGCTGCTTAAATGCAGTGATGTCTTTAAAGGTGCACAGAAAGAGAACCACTTTGTCATTCTCGTTCCTGATTGGTGCAATTTGCATGTAGAACCAAACCGGAGTTCCTGGAAAGGGGTCAAAGGTCATAGGTTAAGAAAATACACAAGATTTTACACACACACACACTCACACACTCACACACTCACACACTCACACACACACACACTCACACACTCACACACTCACACACACTCACACACTCACACACTCACACACTCACACACTCACACACACACACTCACACACACACACACTATCAATAGCAATATTGCAACATGGAGTATGGAGAACCGGCAGTCACACTACAATTAATCAGACTGAAGAAAGTGCAGACTAACTCCAATGTAATGTTAGGCTTCCATGACCCGGGTTCGATTCCGGTTGGATTATCGATCCCACCCCACCCCCACTTTCTCTATCCCCCCCCATTTCATCCCACTGTCCCATCACTGAAGGCAAAGAATAATTTAAAAACAATATTGATGTTGGGGCGTCGCGGTGGCGTAGTGGTCGCCTCAGAACAAGAAGGTCCCAGGTTCGATTGCTCATAGTACTGAATGTCTGTGTGGGTGGTAAGAAAATGAATGAATGAATGAATGAATGAATGAATATTGTTGTCCCCTTCAGCATGTGATCAAAATCTGGGTGAAAGATTTAAATTTTTCTTCTATGTGAAAATATAATCCTAGTGGTGGAAATCGGTATTACAGCCTGTACGCTCATATTTCCGAAAATTTCACCTTCAGAACCAATTACCGATAGAACACAGAGGTTCTCACGTGTTTTTCTTTTCGCGTGATGTGAAATAAAAAACGCAGCTGATCATTGAATCCAGGAGGAGATGAGATTGTGAAGATTAGGAGCCACCAGCTGGTGACCACCAGACCGACAGATTCACTGGGAACAAAACCACAGACCTCAAAAGCAATAAGCGGCAAAGATCCAAAAATAATGACCAAAGATGATCATGTGTGTGTGTGTGTGTGTGTGTGTGTGTGTGTGTGTGTGTGTGTGTGTGTGTGTGTGCGTGTGTAAAGGGTACAGACTCAGAAACTCACTGTTCTTTTTGTACAGAAGAACTTCAAAGCAGTCGGACTCGTAATTGTCAAAAGTCTGTCTCACTTTCTCGATAGTTTGCTTATCCGTCAGCTCCCCATACATAAAACTGCAGAGAGAGAGACAGACAGAGAGTCAGACAGACAGACAGACAGACAAACTGACAGAAAGACAGAGAGAGGGTAAGAGAAAGAGAGAGAGAGAGAGAGAGAGAGAGAGAGAGAGAGAGAGAGACACAAAGACAGGGACAGTGAAAGAGAGACAGACAGACAGACAGAGAGAGAGAGAAGGTGAAACAGACAGAGTGGGAGAGAGACAAACAGACAGACAGTGAGTGAGTGAATGAGTGAGACAGACAGAGAGACAGACATACAGAGAGTGAGACAGACAGACAGACAGACAGACAGAGTGACAGATAGAGAGAGAGACAGTGAGAGAGACAGACAGAGACTGTCAGCAAAAGAGACAGACAGACAGACAGACAGACAGACAGAGTCACAGACAGAGAGAGAGACAGACAAACAGACAGACAGAGGGAGACAGACACACACAGACAGAGAGACAGACAGATAGACAGACAGAGAGAGTGAGACAAGCAGACAGACAGAGTGAGACAGACACACAGACAGAGTGACAGAGAGAGCCAGACAGACAGAGAGACAGACAGAGAGTGAGACAGACAGTCAGACAGAGACAGAGAGACAGACAGACAGAGTGACAGACAGTTTGATCTGTATGGTATGTGTGTATTTATTAGTTCTTTAGACTTTGATGAGACGCTTTCACTGCCTTGGGACAAATTCTGAACAAAACATGGACACGTCCAACAGAAGGGACGGAAAGTAAACCATAGAAACAAGCACACGACCCTTTGGGGAGAAGCCCCACGCGGACCTTTTGATGAGAAGCCCCAAAAGGAATACAGATCCGGTGGAATCATGGACAAATGGTGTCACCCTTATGACTTGTCCTCTGAGGGGCTTTTCAGTGCAGAACTTTAACAATGATTTATTCCTATTGGATGAAGCTCCTCCAGTATTAGTGAGATCAGACACTAATGTCAGGTAAGGAGGTCTGGGGACGGTCAGTCACCATTCCAGTTCATCCCTCTCTCCCACTGTACACTGGAATAGGCACCAGCAGACCCCTGTGAGCCCAAATTAAGGATTAAGCAGGTTAGAAAATAATTGAATGAATGAATTGTTTCATCTTCTCCACACTATCCTGTCCTCTACATCTGCCTCTTTCATCCCAACTACCTGCAGATCTTCCTTCACCACATCCATAAACCTCCTCTTTGCTCTTCCTCTTTTCCTCCTGTCCACCACCTCCATCCTCAACATTCTCCTACCAATATACTGCATGTCCCTCCTCTGCACATG
>JAOTRA010000032.1:633397-643599 GCA_026260255.1 Pseudolaguvia tuberculata
TGTGTGTGTGTGTGTGTGTGTGTGTGTGTGTGTGTGTGTGTGTGTGTGTGTGTGTGTGTGTGTGTGTGTAGCCTTGCGATAGACTGGCAAATAGGTCTTTTGCCTATTTGAGCTGGAATATGCTCCAGCAGACCCCTGTGACCCCGAATGAGTGAATAAGCGGGTAAGAAGATAAATGAATGAATTATATTAGAATAACAAATAAATAAATTAATAAAATTTTGATTACATAGGATAATCGGACACTTACCAGAACACCGGGTGGTCCCTTACCACCGATATCTCCTTTGGCTCCATTTCTTCCAGGAAGTCCCTGGATACACAAGGAGAAATAAAGAGAGACATGAGACAAAGACATGAAGACATGAATGATTGGGACAGAATCCCTCCAAAGGCTCGGGAACTATTCTACTATTAATGATTTTATTTCTGTTGGAAAAGTTCCTACTGGTGATCCCGGCTGGCCGGCTGAACCTTGTGGTCCGGTTTCGCCTTGTTGAGTAGAAGAAAGTCCCTGAAAAAAAGTTCATCCTTACATTAAGGAGAAATCAGCATCGGCGGATTCAATAAATGTAAGAAAGGAAGGAAGGAAGAAATGAAGGAAGGAAGGAAGGAATGAAGGAAGGAAGGAAAGAAGGAAGGAAGGAAAGAAGGAAGGAAGAAATGAAGGAAGGAAGGAAGGAAAGAAGGAAGGAAGGAATGAAGGAAGGAAGGAAGGAAAGAAGGAAGGAAGGAAGGAAAGAAGGAAGGAAGGAAGGAAGGAAGGAAGGAAGGAAGGAAGGAAGGAAGGAAGGAGAATCCGGCTTTAATTAAAACATGGAGGTCTAAGAGGAAATAGAACGAAATGAAATATTACCGAATTTGAATTGGAATAATATTATAAATAGATTTAATGGAAATGATGGATTAAAAGATCATAACAGGTGAAATAGAAGAAAATTAAACAGAATAAATAAAATAAAATAACAAAGAAGAAAAAGAAGAAATTTAAAAGTGAGAGAAGGAAACAGAATGAAATGTCTAAAAGATTAAAAACAAATAGCATTGTTGTACCTGTGCTCCTGGTGGTCCCTTCATCCCAGGATATCCCTATGGAAACAGGATAAACATCAATGCACCCACTCCCAGTTCCTCCACTGTTATCTTCAAATTCCAAATATTTCTCACTGTCTCATGTTTTCCTGATGAGCAGTGAAACTCTTAAATCTGGCAACGAAACTCTTAAATCTGGCAACGCCATGAATCCTGACATCATGCAGTCAGAATGCCAGAATTTTACCCGAAATAAAACTTGTCAAGCTTAAAGTAAACATTAGCGCATTAGCAGACAGTTTTCCAAAGGCATGACGTTGTACTTACATCCTCTCCTCGTTCGCCTGGTAGACCTGGAGCTCCATCTGGGCCTTGATCGCCCTGATAGGAGAAGAGTCCAGAGTCTGTTAATGTTTGCTATTGATGGAATTCTATAAACAATGCGTTCCTAATTCCATTTAAACTCACCGGCCGGCCGGTATATCCTGGCTCACCCTTGGGACCTTGCACGTTGCTGTCTGCTCCTCGTGATCCCTATTGACCAACATGATCAAAATCAAATGCTTGAAATCATTCGAAATAATTTAGGTTCTAGTCTGGGAATTTATTCTCATAAGAAAAATTGTAGAACCACTCACCGGATCTCCTTTCACACCATGTTCTCCCTTCGGACCCGAACCTCCCTTCACGCCTTTCACACCCTACGAATGGTCAGGCGTAAAGTATTGCTAGTCAGTGATTAGGACCGAATGAATGTTCTTGTGATATACTGTATATAGTATCAGGGATGTGGATTGTTAAGGGCCTTGCGATACTTTACAATGTCACGATACGATACGATTTATTGCGATACAATACGTAATACAATACTTACGAGAAAAATAAATCAAACTAAAAATACAACAAATACGAAGACCTTAATTGTGATTATATGTTTACATAGCTCAATATAATGATATTAGCTGTACGTACAGAACGACCTGGATCTCCCTTTGGTCCTGCACCTCCGGTTGCCCCAGGTTCACCCTGTTCACCACACAGAATCGATTTGGTGATATGATTTTTGAATGAATAGTATTTCTTAAATAAATGAATCGGTTGACCAAGCCTAACAAAAATATCACCTGTTGGCCGTCCACACCTGAAAGACCAAAAGCTCCATCTTCTCCCTGTTACAAGAAAAAAATCCAGTTTCTGTGTTCGTGGCTAAATATAGAGAAAAAAACTCACCCCATTACCTGATACTTACCCGATTCCCAGTATATCCTATGGAGCCCTGTAGAAAATACACACAAAATTCAGTTGGCGTTTCAGTTGGTGGAACAGAGGCATGTTAACGATTTGTCAGCAAATGTGTCTGTTTTCTCGTAAACTAGCTTGTATATACGGTGGTGGTGTTGGTGTTGGTGGTAGTGGTGGTGGTGGTGGTGGTGGTGGGCCTGGATTATCCACTGGATTTCTGTGTGTTTGTAATCAGTTACAGTATATAAACATAAAGCAAAGAAGGATCATCGAACAGAACCCAGAGAATGATTCTATTTCAAGTGTGATTTACCTTCAAACCTCTCCTGCCAGAGCAGCCTTGATGTCCTTGAGTTCCATTCAAACCCGGTTTACCCCTGTCACCCTGTTCACCACAAAAAAAAAGCACCGTCAATCAAACATTTAAAACTTAAAAGGGCAGCCGGATCGTCTATGGTGGACAAAGATATACTCACCGTGACTCCATCATCACCAGGCATTCCAGGGTGTCCCGTCAGTCCCGGTTGTCCCTATAATGTCGACACATTTAAAAAGAGAAAGGTGTCATCTGGACAGTGATGGCAACCAAAACATGTAAAAGGAATGTTACATTTCTAATTTGTTCACCTTTAGTCCAGGGGGTCCAAAAGCTCCTAAGGCACCGAAACCACCACGGCAGGTACATGTCACATTGCAGCACTCTCTGGATGCCACTGACTCCTGTGTGGACGGGGACGGGGGCGGGGGGGGGGGAGAAAGTATGTAGACTAGCCCCTAGGACGACACAATAAAATTACTTTTTGATTTTATTGAACTGTTTTATAGAAGCTCACAATCTGTTCCAGCAGTGCGTTGCCGACATTCAGCATGTTGATGGAAAGAGGCTTGTTGTAGCTGAAACCTCGTCCAAATTCCAGCGTTTGGTGGTCCATGTTGTTTTTTAGAGCCACAATCACCAGCGCATCAACACCTAGATTCACCCCAAAACAATATGTTATACAAATAATAGGTAACTGTAATTATTATATGCTAATAAGGTTCTCGATCGGTACCGAGATCCACTACTGAGCTGTTGAAGAACCACTAAAAATATATTTGTAGCCCTAAGAATTGAGGCAACTTGGATCTTTCAAAAAATTAATAAATGCTGAACAGATCATTATTACGTGATATTTGAGATATTTTGTGATATTTTTTAGAAAGGATTCCATGGTCAGCAGATCCCACCACTTTGTCGGAGACTCTCTGCACTCGCTTTTAGATCCTCCATGGAATCATCGACTCCATCTGTAAAAAGTACGACCACCTGAAAACAATCAAATACAAACCATGAGACTTTTCTTTTGTCATCTTTGTCATTAAACCCAAACATTTGATGTAGCTGTCTGACCTTCACTCCGGCCTTCGAAGCAGCAAATTTTTCTTTGAAGGAGTTTAGGAGTGGTGCATCGAAAGCCGTAGGTGTCTCTGGACGTATTTGGAGCACCTTGTTGACCACATTGGTGTGGTATTTTTCAAAGTCAAAATCGTCCAAAACTTTTCCGTCGTTTCCGGCAACGATGCGGAAACCAAACTTTGTTTCGATTTTGTCTGCAGCAACACAGCAAAGTGCACCGACCATGGATAAACGATGAATAGCTGAGGCAACGATAGGCTCTGTGTTAGGTCCCAGGAGAGACTGTGAGCTTGTTCGGAGTGATACATCAAATCCGATGCCAATGTCAATAGAGCATCCTATACAAACAGGAAAAGACATTACAATCAGACAACCAATAGTAGAGCACTTCATTTCACCACTTTCACCGGCAGCCTGGGAAAAACTAGCCTCACTAGCGACTCACCTTCTGGTTCTGGTATGGAATCTGGTGTGCAAATGGCTTCAAGAACTTTGCTTGTAGTGATTTTCAGTGGTAGACTCTCGAAGGTCTCATAAAAGACCCGTTCTTTTGATCCTGCCATTTTGATGAGTTCGTAGTGATTGATATCATGGCCAATCCCGATGGCGAATATTTCGACGTTCTTTGCTCTGAGATTAGCGAGTGTACTCGGATCTTCGGCGTCGTTGGCTTTGCCGTCAGTGATTAGCAACAAGTTCTGCGAGACTCCTTGCTTTATCCTACTCCCGTGTTCTGGGCTAAAGTAATCTCCTATTTCTTTTAGTGCTTTCCATGTGTTTGTTCCCTGTTTCCTTTGAGAAATCTCATGGATTCCTTGTTCCACCCCTGCCAGATCAGTGTATTTGTCCAGGTAGAAGTGATTCAATACCGTGTCACTAAACTGAGCGACGCTAACCCGCCATTTGTCTGGTGCGATTTCGAGTTTTTTGACTATGTTGATGGCCGAGCCCTTTACAACTTCCCAGTTTTCTTCAGAAATGGATTCAGACCCATCGATCAAAATGACGAGATCCGCCAACTCCTTCTCACACACTAAAAAGAAGAAAACAAATGGCTAAATTCAAAAAGCGAAACTTAATATAAGCATTATATTAGTATTAGCTTAGCTTTACCTGGCTTTGTTAGATTGCAGAGTTGTTGACTAATTGGTTTATAAAGCATTTTAAAAGCATCGTAGTTGTCCACGTAGAATGCCCTTTCGTTGTTTCCTGTAATTCTTGTTAGCTCGGCCTCCCTGGCTCCTGCCATTCCAATCGCAAACACGTTGACCTCGGAACCAGAAAGCTCCTCAGACCATTTTATAAGTCCGGCAGAGTCAGCCGCCGGCCCATCGGTAATTAAGCATAGCACCTGAGGAACATGTTGCGAACGCCTTCCTCCATGCACTGCTGCAAAGTAGGAAAGTGCAGACTTCAAAGCCTGGGCTGTGTTTCTCCTACCACCGGTAGAATGCATCCCAGAGACAGCTTCCAGAACCTTTTCCTTGCTGATGTACTGATTTAGCGCGAACACTGATTTAACCTGGTCCGAATAAATAATTGCTCCGAAGCGGACCCGTTTCTGGCCGACCTCTGACTTTTTCACCACCGCTTGCACAAATCTTTTCATCAGCTGAAAATTTGCACTATAGGCACCACCGGAACCGTCCACCAGAAAGATCACGTCCATCAGTTCAGGTCGTTTGCACTCTAGCAAACAAAAGGAAAAATGTGAGACGAAAGCAACAATTCGGTCCACCCGAATCCCGCTATCATTAGAATCCTAATCGTACTTCACTTACCGGTATTGCAAATTTTGAAGATAACCTCGCTACCCAAGGTTTGTAGGGAAGCAAAGTTGTCGTCTAAGTAAACTCTTTCATGAGATCCAGAAATGGCCAACAACTGAGATTTACTAGCGTGTTCAAGACCTATAGCATAAATGTTAATATTCCGCTCCCTAAGATCCCTAGCAGGCTGCGCTACATCATCTTTGGACACGCTATCCGTAACCAGTATTAAAAACTGCAGCGTGTTAGCACGTTCTTCACTGGACTCCTGGAACACAGTTAAAACATCTCGAAGTGCTTTGCCTGTGTATGATTTTCCGTTAACCTGCTGGATGGATGCAATCTCTTTTTCTAAGGTGTCTTTATCATGGAAGGCGTTGAAGGGGAATTCCACAATGGTGTTTGTGCTGTACTGAACGACAGCAAGTCGCACCCTGTCTTCTTTAACAGGAAGTTTTCCGACGGAGAATCCTATTAGTTCCTTTGTTCGAATGAAGTTCGACTCGTCGACCCCGTCTCCGCCGTCAATTAGAAAGACAACATCTGCCGAAACATCTTCACAAGCTGTGGAAGGAAAATGTCGGGCATGAGTCCTGTAACATATTTTTCAAATAACCCACCATGTTTTTTTTACCTTTAAAGTTACAAAACATTCCTAACATTTACCTTCAAATGAGCAAATTTCTTTAAGGAAAATGGTTTTGATTTGTTTAAGAGCATCGTAGTTTTGAACATAAAATGTCCTTTTAGGGCTTCCGGAGACTTCCTCCAGTTCGGCCATGTCTGCGTCTTTTATGCCAATAGCATAAATTGTGACGTTTTCTTTCCTTAACTCTTCAGCAGGAATCTTCAACGGGGTTCCATCTTGTTCAGATTTTCCATCCGTAATCACGACGAGTATTTCACGGACCTTTTCCGCTCGTGTTTGCGATGCCTGCTTAAAGAGTGGAATCATCGCTTCCAAGCCCAAATCGATTCTTGTTCCGCCTCCGTTCATGATCAGGTCTTTAACCGCTTTCTCCACATCAGACTTTGTGTTGTAAGTGCCTAAACGGAAAATGGTGGTTGCGCGGCTGGCGAATTTTACCACACCGATACGCACCCTGTTGGATCCGATATCGAACGTGTGAAGGAAGTCCAGAATAAAAACTTTCATTTCATCAAAGTCTTCATAACTAACGCTTCCTGATTCATCCAACAGAAAATAGATGTCTGCTTCAGCCGTGAACTTGCAACCTAAAGTTAAGGAAGAAGATTTGGAACGTAAGTTAGGTATCTACCGTGGTTGAAACTATTTGTTCAGAATAATCTGAGCTACCAACCTTTCTGAAGAGTTATATCCTTCAATAAAGGTATAAAACCAGAGATGATATCTCCACAAAGACTTTTGGTTAACACACTTGACATTGCATTGAGTTTAACAAAACTTTCTACGTTAAACACGAACTTTCCGGGTGGGTAGGAGGCGATCTCTGTCAATTCTTGGACGTTGACATTTTTGACACCCACCGCAAAGACCGTAACCCCGGAACGCCTCAGCTCCGCTGCCGGCTCGGCGATTTCGTCCGCAGACCAGCCGTCCGTTACGATTACGGCAATCTGCTGAACATGTTCATCTCGCCGGCTACCTCTTTCCTCGGTGAATACCTGATCTTTGGCGAATCGTAGCGCAGCTCCCGTGTAGGCTTTGCCTCTGCCGTAGGACAGCCTTTGAACGTACCGCAATAGATTACTCTTGTCAATGAAGGTGTTCAGGTAAACGTCGGCCCTGGGAACGTCGCTGTAGTGAACAATGCCGATCCTAATTTTGTCTAGGCTTACGTCCAGCTTTGAAATGGTGTTTAAGAAGAAGATACGAACAAGCTGGAAGTTTTCGGGACCCATGTTGCCAGATTTATCGACGATAAACACGATATCTGCAATGTTGGCGAACTTGCATTCTGCAAAAGCAACAATAAGATTAACATTTACAATTGACGTTTTTTAATCTGCTATGGGTTCTTTATAATTTGGGATAAAGCCTAATAACCGACCTTGGGTTACTTCTAAATCGTCTGGCGTGTCAATCACAGACTTTACTTTCTGGATCACCTGCGGAATGTTTGTAAACGTCATTTTGTAAGTTTGATTCGGACTGGAAATGTCGTTTAGCTCGTCCATATCAGCCATGCCCAAGGCCACGGAGATTACGCGTATTCCGTCCATTTTAATCATACGCGATGGCCGAATGACACTGTCGTTCGATTTGCCCACACTCGTCACCAGCAAGATCTGTTTAAAGCCTCGAGCGATGCGACTGCCAGTCGAAGTATTGAAGAAGTTTTTGCGGGCGTACTCGATCGCCTGCCCGGTTTGACGCACGCCTTTGGGCTTGAGCCGGAGAGTGCGTATGGATGATAATATTTCACTTCTGGATTTATTAGCGTTAAAAAGAAATTCCTCCTCAACACCGTTGCTGAACTGTGCCAAGCCGACATGGTTACCGTCCTTGTCGACCGCGAGCTGGTTAACTAGTCGTGTCAGAAAGGTTTTGATTTGTTGGGTCTCTGGTTTTGATGCTGCGCTATCCACCAGGAAGAAGACATCTGAGAACTTGACAGAAGAAGCTAAATAGGAGTCAAATAAAACAGTTAAAAACTTGCATTCGTACAACTGAGCTTTCAAGGACAAAATGGCCTTGCGTAAGGGCCCAGCAGTGGCAGCCTGGAAACCTTAGACACTGAGCCACCGCCCAAATGCAATAGTATACTAAACAAGGCTATACGAATACTGTCGTGTACTTCCTTTTTCTTTGGATTATTCCATTTTTATTTGATCATGAACTGTTAAAAAATAAAAATATACCCGGTTTACCTCTTAATTGGTCATCAACAGCGATACACACTCTTCTGCGTAGGTTTTCAATCAGGCCTTGCACATTTTTGTAATCTTCCATGCTATACACAAATTCTTTCTGGGGACTGTTAGCAATAGCTTGTAGCTGTGCATTATCGGTTGGTCCAGTTTCGATCACAAAGACAACAACTCCCTGCTTTCGAAGTTCCTGAGCGGGCACCCGCACAGCGTCGCTCGATTCCCCTTCGGTGATCACAATGGCGATCTTAGAAACGTTTTGCCTAGCACGACTAAAGAAGCTGTTCCAAATGAAATCCAAAGCGAGCCCCGTTCTTTTTGGTCCACCCTTTAGATAGGAGATGCTAAGCAGCTTCCTGAGCAGATCTTCCTTGGTAACTTCTTTTACACCGAACGAGAACTCCTGGTATGGATTGTCGCTAAACTGGGCAAGGCCAACTCGTACTTTTTGTTGCTCTATTTCGAGTCCGTTTACGAAAGCGTGGAGGAAACGTTGGATTTGTTTAAACTTGGTGTATCCAATGGTGTCAGACGAATCCGTGAGAAAGACTATGTCTGCTGCAGTAATCTCTGTGCATTCTAAAAAAAAATCTAATGTAAAATCCATGTCAACATAAACATTTACGGTATCAATTTTAGTTATTCAGACCGACATACAATTAACAATTGAGCCTTGCTAATTAGGGGTTAAGGGCCTTGCTCTCTTACCTTGACGCTCTCCTTGCGCCTCTTCTACGGTGATGCACAGCTCGCGACTGACGCTCAGTGAGATTTCCTGAAGGGCGGTGAAGTCAGACACGCTGTAGACGTGATTTTCATAAGGCTGACTTGCCAGCTTCTTCAAGAACTTCTCGTCTGCTTCTTTGATTCCGATGGCGTATACTTGAATTCCCTTCTGCCTCAGTTCCTGAGAGTACGGCTCCACCTCGTCCTGAGAGTTTCCGTCGGTGATGACGAAAGCGATCTGGGGAACCATTTCATTCGCTCTACTCCCTGCTTTCTCTGTAAAATGGTTTTTCAGCAGGAACTGCAGAGCCAGACCCGTGTTGGTGCCACCGGTCTTATACGGCAAGTTCTTAATGTAGTCGAGAATCTCTTGCTTTTCTTCATAGGTGTTGAGGAAAAACTCTGTTTTTGGCGTGTCACTAAACTGGACCATACCAACCTGAACTTTATTCGGAGCAATGTCAAAGTTCATCACAACAGATGAGAGAAATTCACGGATCTGTTGGAAGTTCTTTAGGCCGATGCTGGCCGAGCCGTCCACCACAAATACGATATCAGCCTTGGATTCCTTCGTGCACACTGCGGGGAAGAGGCGCTAGTTGAATTTTAGCTAAAACAATAAAGAAAATTCTGGCAAAAATGATTATTTAATACAAATAAATACAAATCATCTTACCGATTTTTTGGCCGTGAGCAAAAACAAAGGCGGATGAAATTCCAAAAATAAAAAAGAATCCATGAATCGACCCCATTGTTGGTTGTTTTAGTGGCCTAAATGGGAAATGTTGGCGATAGAAATTTAAAATGTATCTGTAATGTAATAAACAATGAAATGCACTTAAAAATGATTTATTTATGAAGTGATTTGTTTCAATTAAACTAAAAATGATGACTTGATTCCTTCTCGTTAGAACAGGACCTACCTAATCACACTACCTTTTAATGTGATTCTTTAAACATCATTTCTCGTTTTTACTGTAAAAGAAACACAATTTCAGTAAACAGCAATTTCAGTCCTTTTATTGAGAAAAATATTCATTCATTCATTCATTCATCTCAAAATCAGGGTCAAAAGGGTCTGCTGGAGCAGAAAGGTACGGTCCATTGCAGGGCCACACACACAAACACACACACACACACACACACACACACACACACACACACACACACACACACACACACAC
>JAOTRA010000032.1:698011-708173 GCA_026260255.1 Pseudolaguvia tuberculata
GTGTGTGTGTGTGTGTGTGTGTGTGTGTGTGTGTGTGTGTGTGTGTGTGTGTGTGTGTGTGTGTGTGTGTGTTGATCAGGTTTGTCTCTTTGGTCATCCTTGCACCTTAGTCATTATTGTGGTTGGGTATTTGGATGGTTCTGTAAAAACTAGTGATGTCCCCCCGTCCCCCCCCCATTTCCTCTCCTGAACCCTTGTCCCATTTCCGTCTCATAGCCTACAGCTTTATTTAGTCGCCACCGATCTGAAAGCTAGACAATTTAATACCGTCCCGTTCCCACTCATCCCGGAGTAAGTTATCTCCTGTACGAATCACTCATACACGCAAGCCCGATCTCCTGTTCTGTTCTGGAGAAGCACAACTAGAAAACATGATTTATTCCTCTTAAGAGCCCGAGGAGGCTCGGGAAAAAAAAGGAAAAAACTGCAAGGAATTAAAAAACTGTCATAGTGCGTTAGCTTCAGGTTCTGCGGGCGTTGTTTTTTTTTTCTTCCAGTGTGACTGTATAGATGAATGGCTCAAGGGCCCGGCTAGAGCGGCGCTCTCTCAGCCCGCTAAACGCCTTATCTTAAATCCGAGCAAAGTAGCATTAATCTTTTTGAAAGACCTTTATGGCTTTTAATGTATTCCAAATTAGAACATTTTACACCCTTGGTTCCTGAAAAGTGGCGATAAAAAGCCTTTAGAGTTTAATTTTTCCTGCCTGCTCACTCTGACCTTCCTAATCCCAGCATGCATTAGGAGATATTTTACTTTCAGGCTTTCTAATAAAGTTTATCCCACTTAATTATAATTAAAACATTTCTCTCTCTCTCTCTCTCTCTCTCTCTCTCTCTCTCTCTCATACCCGCTTTCATACTCGTCCTCTTTCCAGGTCTTTCACCCATTTCATTATTCTTTCCTTTCTCACAGATCGTCTTTATAAGTATTCGATGGAATTACCTTGCTGTCCTCACACTTGCTCGTCCCCCTCTAGGAAGAAAAAGCAAATATAGAAAGAAAAAAACATTTATTCAAGCTGTTTATCAAAGTTCAATTATAAGCCCATTTCTAAAGACCGACCAGGCGGTGATTCTCCTTTTGTTTCCAGAACCTTCCATGCACCCCCCCCCCCTTCCCCACCCACCTGTCTTTTTACCACACTCAATACACACACCGTTGACGCCTTCTTTTGTCTCATTTCACACCCTGTACTATTTCCGGCAGAGCGAGACACTGAATGCGCAACAGCCATCCTGGTAATATCAGTTCGGCTTTATTTACACAACCGTGACCGGTATGGGTTAAGGTGAAACAGAAGAGGCGCTAACGAGCTCCGTCTTTCGTCTCGTTCAACAGCTGGCTGTGAAAATTGCGCAAGCTGTCGACTGCCGTGACTTCGCCCGAACCAGACGGGAGGAGGAGGATTCACTGGCTGCGAGGAAAAAGAGGAAACAGATTGCCTGGGGGTCGGTTACTTGACTTATTTTTTTTTTTTTTTTCTGACGTTCAGGGTGGGCGGGGCTTAACGTTGTGTGATTAACTTGTAGTTGTGTAAACCAATCATGAGATTAAGTTCATTTTATTTTATCTTGCTTTTTACAAAACGGAAGTAGCTAGTAAACAGTTTGTCGTTAGGTCTGAATGAATAGTTATTCTCGTACGTTATTATACATCTATTAAAAACATTTCTTGTTTTCGTTCCAGCTTTGAAGCCAAGAGAAGGTGGGAAACCAAAAGCAACATGGGCTACATGTGACGTTTCCTGGGAGCTGCGTTGTCTTTTTCTATTTTCATTTTATTTACTTGAGCTGGGTTTTATCGACGTTTGGCTGTTTTCCTCTGACGGTAATTAAATCTAGGTGGCGTATACAGTCACCCCGAATAAGTGGGTTAATCAGCAGCTCTCTGTTCTCTGTTCTTTTCTGGCGGTTTGGAGAAGAGGAAAGAAAAGAGAAGATTAAGACCCTAATACAACATGGTGGATCATATGCAATCGGATTTGCCTGGGCAAAATGAAATTTGTAGGCTGTAAAGAGGTTTGAGAGGGAATAAATGAGGGGTGGGGGGGGGGTCTGTAGCAGGAGAGTCTTCTAGGTGTGTGTGTGTGTGTGTGTGTGTGTGTGGCGGTAAAGAGGATTCGATTCCACCATTACATCTATTATAGTCTATAATATATATATATATATATATATATACACAGAACCGTTCTAGATTTAGTGTCATTCTTCCTTCCTTCCATCTGTGCAGCTTTTCCCACTTGATGGTGTCATGTGGGAATTTGATCATTGAGCTGCAGTAGTATTAGTGAGGAGGTCTGGGCTTCATTCGGGGGTTCAAGAGTGTGTACAGGACATAAGAGTTCTTCCACTCTTAAACATCCAGAACACAGCGTGTCGTTATGGAGGTCAAAAGGTCATTACAGAGTCTGTCAGGTTCGAGGAAGGAAGAATATAACCCTACAACACACTAGACATTTGTGTGACCAGATAATTTACTACCACAGCTTTTGGTGACACCACCATGTTGAATGGATATTAATGCCTCTTATAAATGTGCACACCAAGTGGGCTTCTTCATAGGGTTTCCAAACATGCAGAAAAACATCTCCATCTCCAAATAAAAATAAGCTGGAGATCTTTCTAACGAAGGTCTTGGTGGGATAAGGTGTACTGGTCCTCTAAGGATGAAGGGCGTACCAGGAAGCAGCCGCAGATACTATGTGTTGATGTGTTGTGCACTTTGGAAAAGCTGTTAATGTGCCCAGTGTGAATGGGTTAATGAAGCTTCGTTAGCGTCGGCTAATTGGGGGGGTAAATTGGCAGCACCGGTTTAGATGTTTGTGACACATTGTGGGTGTTGCGCAACACCTAAATCACTGTTTGTGTTTAGTCTCTATACATAACAGCAGCTCCATAGTAGTGTCAGTAATCGGGGTTTCCTCTCTTTGTTTATTAACCTTTATGGGAATTTTTAGTAGAACCGCAGTTTAAAATCTAATTTAAAGTAACTTTATAATTATTGGCAACCGGATGTTTGTGAAAAAGGGTCAACAGATCAGTGTTATGATTGGGTATTAAACCCATCACACCAGTCGATGAAAATCTGCCAGTACAAATATCAGAATAAAGTTCATCCATTTTCTCATCTTCTAACCTGCTAATCCCCTTTATTTGGGGTCACGAGGGTCTGCTGGAAACTTTTCCAGTGCACATAGGGAGAAAGGCAGAGGTACGCACTTTGGACAGGTTGCCAGACCATTGCAGAGCCACACATAGACAAAGAAACCCCCCCCCCCCCCCACACACACACCCGCACACACTCGCACTCACTCCTATGGGCAAGTTAGACTCGCTAATCAATCTAATGGACTGTGGGAGGAAACCTGGAAAAACCCATGCAGGAGTGGGGAGACCATAAAGTCTGCACAGAATGACCCATGGGAATCGAACCCAGGGCCTCCTTGCTGTGAGACCATGCTAACCACCTTGCCATCTTGATAAAACATTTTATTGCAGTTCAGCAGTTAACAGCGTTGCTCAGCAGCCCAGGTGGTGCTGGGAATTGTCCAACACCTTAACCTCCACCAGGCAGGACACCACTTTCAGCAGCTTGGAGACCATCCAATTGCAATATGTAGGTTTTGAGTGGAACTCCAATTTCTGTCAAATGACACACTTTTCCATGTGTTGTAACCAACTCCCGCTGGAGTGATGTCATCCAAACGCTTTGCTTTTCTTATGGCTAATTCCATTGCTAATGTCGATCTCGCCTTCTGGACGCTTTTTTTCGAACCCTTCCCCCTTTTTTTTTTTTTAACCAACCTGGTCATCATTTCCAGTCATTTCCATTTTACTGATGCGTGAGAGCTGGAGATTCCACAGCTACTGTAAATGGAAGGAATGACTATGTACTAAAGGTCTGTCTCGCTTTGGTGTACAATAATCATTTATCCTTGATGGAAGGTTCCGGACCAACACGGCCATCCGCCATGATTCAGAAGGGGGGGAAGGCGCTCCTGGTGCACATGTTGAAGCGTTTACAAGGAGAAACTAAAGCAAAAGCGAGCGGGTTATGTTGTAAGGTTCATCACTTATAATTCCGTTTCAACGGAAGGTTGCCAGGTTTTAAGTGTAAATTCCTTGTAAGGCAATAAACTGTCTAGTGTGTATGGGGGGAGAACCCCCCCCCCCCCCAAACCCCCCTCTTTAACATTCAAATTGAAATGTCACGTATTTTCCTCATTGTGTCTTCCAGCATGTTACCTTTTGCTATAGATTACAGTAAGCCTTTTACAGATACCCAATATAGGGGTGCCTTGACTTATGAGCGTTTGAGCAAAAACACGGTTGCCTCACCGCAAGGTCCCGGGTTTGATTCCTGTGAAAAGGGTCTGTCTGTGTGGAGTTGCATGTTCTCCCTGTGCTTGCAATGGGTTTTCTTCAGGTACTCTGGTTTCCCCCCACAGGGGTTCACGCTGTACAGGTCACCAGTCCATTGCAGGGCTTCGCATAGACGATCAACCACAAACACACTTGCTTCTATGGGCTATTTAGAATCACCAATCAACCTAATGTTTATATGCCACAGAAGAATGTATACTAAGCTGAAAACAGGATACCATAAGTATTCGCCCCCCCCCCCGCCACCCCGTTCTGATAGGTTACGTCATTAACTGAACACCGGTCAACTGTGACGCAATAAAGTGAGGATTGCAACAGAGGGATAAAACTCTGTGTGTGTGTGTGTGTGTGTGTGTGTGTGTGTGTGTGTGTGTGTGTGTGTGTGTGTGTGTGTATAGAAATTGCATGCACAGTCTGTCTGTTAGATGTAAAAGCTCAGCCGGTCGCTAGACACGACTCGAACGTCATTGATCCTGACGCCAGCCGCTCATTAAATAATTGCATGAAGACAAAAAAAGAATTTTGGACCAACTAAAGCGCGAATGTGACCCTCTCCTCTCAGGAAAGACATTTGTCTTGGTGCCGTTCCACAATTCCTAAATCCATATGGAAGAAGTTAGTGATGAAAAGGTGTGAGAAAGGCCGTGCTAGGCCAGCGTGTTTTAGTTCGACATTTCTAATCTGCTCCAGTCTGTCTGCATCACGAACCTGTCAAAATAAAAGCTCTTCATCATGTCTTCCTCATTAACTCGTTAAACATCTTAAGCAAGACTTAAAGATTATCGTTAATGTCGGGGAAGCAAATCCGTTAAGCCACGGATGGCATTCCGGTCCCGATCACCGTAGGGCTTTGAGAGGATGACTCCGCCCACAAAACGTGTCTGAAATCTCACTCCTCCCTAATATATAATATATTAAAAAAAAATACCCAGTATGTGAGCAATGGTGTAGTGGATAACACGGTCACTTTACAACAAGAAGGTCCCGGGTTTGATTCTCGGGCCGGGGCTCTTTCTGTGTGGAGTTTGCATGTTCTCCCCATGTTTCCGTGGGTTTCCTCCGGGTGCTCCGGTTTCCTCCCTCAGTCCAAAAACATGTAGATGAGGTGGATGGGTGATTGTAAATTGCCCATAGGAGTGAATGTGTGTGTGAGTGGTTGTTTGTCTATGTGTTGCCCTGTGGTGGACTGGTGACTCGTCCAGGGTGTACCCCCGCCTCTCGCCCTATGTGCGCTTGGATAGGCACCAGCAGACCCCCGTGACCCCGAATTAGGGAATAAGCGGATAAGAAGAATGAATGAATGAATGAATGAACAGTATGTGAAAAGTCCCCAGACGATCTACAGTTACTCGCCCCGTGTGCCTGAGGGAAGAGACCATGGTGATGCAGTTCTTTTTAACTGTAATAAAGTCATTTATTCACTTTCTAACCCGCTTAATCCCTGATTCGGGGTCACCGCGGGTCTGCTGGTACCTATCCCAGCACACATAGGACGAGAGACAAGGATACACAATGGACAGGTCGCCAGTCCATTGATGAACAAACACATACACACACTCACTCTTATGGGAATCACCAATCAAACGAATGGACATATTTTTGAACTGTTGGAGGAAACTGGAGTACCCGGAGAAAAAGGCTTTCCAAACAGCCTGCAGCAGGATTCCATCAACCCTTTTTTGGTTTAGTCAAACTGTTATCAAAGATAAGAGTTTATGCTGGAAACGATCAATGGATGACCCAGTAAACCCATTAAAGCTCAGGACCTCCTAGCGTAGCGGAGAAACCAGCTAACATGAACCTGGCATGACCTCATGATCAACTAAATAGATCCCAAACTCATAACTCCGAAAAAGTAAAGTCTTTAAGTAGAACAACACCCGAGACAAGACTTCTCCATCGCAGGCATTAGCTGTGTGCTGAAGCGTTTCTACGGAGGACACACATGACTTCTGGAGCGTGTTCAGCAAGCACCAAACCAATTTGTCTCCAAAACCCTGAGGAACTTTCCGGAACCCTCTGAAGTAATTCCTTTAAATTCCGGGCTGCCTAAAACCTCATCCCGGAGAAAAACAATGGCGAGGCTTTTGTCAAAGCCGCTCGAGAGCCTCTGCCAGACACAAGTTATCATTTGAATTACAAAAGACCTCTTAACACTTCTTCAGTTACTCCACAGTGTTGTACCAGAGCTCCACCATGAGCCGGGACAGATACGTCCTCACTTATCCAAAACCGCAACACCTGAAGTTTAGCAAAGAAACTTTCCTCCAGTCTTAACTGCTGTCCTGCTGTCCTGCTGTCAGTGTGGGACAGAGACAGTTAGGAAGAGAGATAGAGAAAGAGTGAGAGAATGAGAGACAGAAAAAAGGTGCAAGAGAGAGAATTGCGGAGAGAGACAGAAAGTGAGAGAGAGACAGAGAAAGAGTGAGACAATTGCGGAGAGAGACAGAAGGTGAGAGAGAGAGACAGAAAGAGTGAGACAATTGTGGAGAGAGACAGAAAGTGAGAGAGAGAGACAAAGAAAGAGAGACAATTGTGGAGAGAGACAGAGAAAGAGTGAGAGAATGAGAGACAGAAAAAAGGTGCAAGAGAGAGAGAATTGCGGAGAGAGACAGAAAGAGAGAGACAGAGAAAGAGTGAGACAATTGCGGAGAGAGACAAAAGGTGAGAGAGAGAGACAGAAAGAGTGAGACAATTGTGGAGAGAGGCAGAAAGTGAGAGAGAGAGACAAAGAAAGAGAGACAATTGTGGAGAGAGACAGAGAAAGAGTGAGACAATTGTGGAGAGAGACAGAAAGTGAGAGAGAGACAGAGAAAGAGTGAGACAATTGCGGAGAGAGACAGAAAGTGAGAGAGACAGAGAAGGAGTGAGACAATTGTGGAGAGACAGAAAATGAGGGAATAAGGGAGGGACAGACAAAAGTGAGAGAGTGAGATTAAGAGAAAAGCAGAGTGAGAGAGGGACGGAAAGAGTGAGAGCGCGTGCGTGAGAGAGAAGCATTTATTTCTTTTAGAATCAGAATCAATTGTTTATTTTTTTTAAATGAGTTTGTTCGTTCATTCATTCATTCATTCATTCATTCATTCATTCATCCATCCTCTAATCCCTCCCTAATTCGTAATCACGGGGGAATTCTACATAAGGTGAGAGGCAGGGGTACACCCTGGACAGGTTGCCAGTCCATTGCAGGGCCACACATACACAATGTACAATCACTAATTAACCTCAAGTAAGTTTTTTGGACTGTGGGAGGAAACCAGAGTACCCAGAGAAAACCTGGGAAAACTCCACACAGAAAGACCCGGGAATCATCATATTAAAACACATTGGCCCTGCGATGAACTGGTGATCCTTCCTCTCGTCCTAGGTGCACTGGGATAGTCTCCAGCATCACCCCTGTGAGCCCAAATTAGGGAATAAGCAGTTTGGAAGATGAAGGAATGAATGAATGAATGAATGAATGAATGAATGAATGAATACGAATCTGTGATAACGTTGTTGAATGTTTAGAAACCTTACCAAACTTCATAAGACTGTCTGACCAAATATTAAATCTAGCTAAGGTCCGAAACGGACCGAACCACCAGGAGACACGCCATTGGACGCTTATGATCCGAAAGCAACAATCCGATGTCCCGCCATTGAGCGTGCTGCAATTCCTGGATTTAATTAGAGCATAAATCCCTTGAAAAATTCATGTATTTGTCTTTCCCCCTGTTTGACGCCAGCTACTTAAGCGTATGAGCGCTGGGCTAAGTAGAGACACTTAAACACACACATACCGAGAGAGAGAGAGAGAGAGAGAGAGAGAGAGAGAGAGAGAGAGAAAGCAATTGTTTATGTAAATAGCTTGATGTGTGTTTACTTTGCGTGCTTAGCTTAGCTTAGCTTAGCGAGACCCAGGCCAAAGGGGATCTCTCACCGGCAACTTCAGCTTTATTAAACCCATTACCAAACTCCAGATCATTAATCACAGTCCCATTCATTCATTCATTCATTCATTCATTCATTCATTCTCACTCTGTCTCTCCTTTCCCATCGTCTTTCATCCCATGGATCCAAATCTCTCTCTCTCTCTCTCTCTCTCTCTCTCTCTCTCTCTCTCTCTCTCTTTATTCTTCTTTTTTTCAACGTTTCTTTTCATGCATCATCAGAAGCATCGTAACGGGAGGACGAGTAGTAATTACCTTACACAAACAAGGCTGAGATTGCCTATGAAACCTGCTCTTTATTTTAGCTGCTGCGGAACGAAAGAAGGGGTGGGGTGGAGGAGAATGCTGGTGGAGGGATAGAGGTGGAGGGGGGCGTCTGGGTTGGGGGGGGGAGAGAGAAAGAAAGTCCATATTATTTAGCTTTACACACAGAAGCGTCTGGCTTTAGGCGGCGTGGTCGTGTAGCGGTCGCCTCACAACAACAAGGTCCTAGGTTCGAATCTAGGGTAAAGGATCTTTCTGTGTGGAGTTTCTCTCCATTCTTGTCTTGGTTTTCCTCTGGGTATTCTGGTTTCCTTCTTCAGTCCAAAAAAACCCCCAAAACACCATGTCCATTAGGTTGATTGGTGTGCCCAAATGTAATCCTTATTCCTGTGGCCCTGTGATGGACTGGTGACCCGTCCAGGGTGTACCCCCAGCTCTCGCCCTATGTGTGCTGGTATAGGTGAAACAGACCCCCGTGACCCCGGATTCGGGAATAAGCGGGTATAATCCTGATCCAAATATAGAGACATAAGATTATCACTCCGCCCTTTAGTATATTACTATAGATCCACTGCAGATCCCAAGGTTCTCCTTCACCAGCCTGGTACTAACCTTAGTGCTAAAGGGGTTCTGTTTATAGCTGCTGGTGAACACGGAGCGGGGGGTGAACCAACGTGGTGCACCTTTTCACAGAAACACTGATAGATAACAGAAGGAACAATGGGGTTCCAAGGATGAAATAATCCCTTTTGAACCTTCTGCTGGAAGAAAAGATGATAATACCAGCAGTGGAAACTCCATAATCTGTACACTTCTGTTTCAGCCAATGGGCCAAATCAAACTGCTTCTATTGGATGATTAAAGAAACACACCAGGGATTACAGTAAAGGAGTAATCTCTCTCTCTCTCTCTCTCTCTCTCTCTCTCTCTCTCTCTCTCTCTCTCGCTCTCTCGCTCTCGCTCTCTCTCTCTCGCTCTTTTTAGGAAGTTTAGATTAATCCTTGTTCGGCTCCTGCCGAATCTTCTTTCTTCTTCCTTTTCTGTTGATCAAATAACTGGCAGTAATTAGAGACTTTAGATAAGTGGACTAAATAGGCTGTGTGCCCTGCGGCGTCCCGGGTTCGTGCTCTCCTGATAGTAACTCCTGTGTGTCCTGTTAATATCTGCGGTTATCCTCATCCAAGAACAATGCTGCTGTTCCTGGCACATACCATTAACATCCACACGGGGCCACATCTCTCTTCCTCCAACATTTATTCACATTAACCTCAGCATTTATCTCTCCTGTAAAAGGCATAGAAGAAGAAGAAGCATGGATCTGCTGGGACTGGGACTGTGTGTTGGACACAAGTAGATAGATAGATGGACAGACGAACGGACGGATGGACGGACGGACGGACGGACGGACGGACAGGCAGACAGACAGCTAGATAGATAGATAGATAGATAGACAGACAGACAGACAGACAGATAGATAAAAAAGACAAGACAGACAGACAGACAGACAGATAGATAGATAGATAGACAGACAGACAGACAGATAGATAGATAGATAGATAGATAGATAGATAGATAGATAGATA
>JAOTRA010000032.1:761124-773567 GCA_026260255.1 Pseudolaguvia tuberculata
GTCTATGTGTGGCCCTGAGATGGACTGGCGACCCGTCTAGGGTGTACCCCCGCCTCTCGCCCTATGTGTGCTGGGATAGGCGCAGCAGGCCCCCGTGACCCTGAATTCGGGAATAAACGGGCATGAAGATGAATGAATGAATATCACACAACCGTTACATGTAGTCAAGATGAACGACTTCATTATTCATTCATTCATACAACTTCTAACCCACTTATTCCTTAATTCAGGGTCACGGGGGTCTGTTGGAGCCAATCCTGTCACACATACGGTGTATGGCACGGGTACACCCTGGACAGGTTGCCAGTCCATCACAGGGCCACACATAGACAAACAACCACACCCTTACTCCTTAGGGGAAATTTCTAATGAATCACTAATGTAATTGGACTGTGGGAGGAAACCAGAATACCTGGAGAAAACCCACACAAGCGCGGGGAGAATAGAAAGTACCTTCTGGCGCCCATGCTAACCACTACGCCAACGCGCCGCCGAACGTATTATTACTATTTAATAATATAACATGAGGAAAATTGTAGCTACCTTTTAATGTAGCTATAAATTGGTTTATAGTGGAGTAAAAGACACGACACGTCTTACGCCTAGTTTCCTGATATTTATCTGTTTTTTTCAAATTCCTTTTCTTAAGTATTTTCTCTTGGATTTAGATACATTTCCGAGGCAACTTGTTCTACTGCTGTAAATAATCATGTCATAATTATCTCCATTCCATGAAGCTACCAGAAAACCAAACTGCAGTGTACATGTTTGCTCTCGACTCAATAGTGTAGAAGTGCCTCACTCTCTCTCTCGGTCTCTCTCTATTTAGGAAGCTGAACATCTCCAGAGCAGCATGGCAGCATATAGCAACCTCACATTTGAGGAAGCGGTGCAGGAACTTATCAAGCAGAAGGACGTAGTGAAGAAGAAGGACGCGCATATCCGTGAACTAGAGAACTACATCGACAACCTGCTGGTCCGAGTCATGGAGGAGACGCCAAGCATCCTGAGGACGCCGTACGAGCCCAAGAGGAAGGCGGGCAAGATCTCGAAGAAGTAGACCCCAAACTGACTGTTGAGTCATTTGAAACCGGTACCAAGTGATTTACGCAATTATGATAAGCGGGAAAGTCGCACATTTCTATTAGTTTACATGTTACTGGGAATCTGTTTCCTCCAGACGGTTGAACCTTGTAAACATGATGAAATTGAAGGAATTTTTGTGCCAAAGCCAAACACTGGCTGGGACCTTTTTTTATTCTGTTTTTTTTATGCAGAATTTTGTAAATACATCCTCGTGTCGTTTGTGTAGCCATGTAGGAGAAGCTATCGAAGCTATCGGAGGTCCACTGCAGCCAAAAATAATACCTGGGTTTGATTTGATTGGTTGGTTGATCTAACTATGAAAATATTTGAAAATGTTTTGATCCAATCAATATTTTGTAGAAGAAATTCACTCCCTCCAGGATTTTAATTGTTTTGGGTCAAAAGCTGCAGCTTTTCATGAAAAAACCTCATTTACAAGAAGAAATAAATGGAAACCACGGGATTGGTTGAAATACGCTGAAACTCCTGGAGGGACTGAAGAATCTTACAATGTGAAACGCGCACAGCTTTTCGTCACGATCATACCTGCGCTTGAGATAGAAAACGCGACCAACATTGTGTTCGAACCGTAACCGACTGTGACAGGCTGTTGTGACACAATACGGGCAGAACTTAGCGATGGACTTTTAGTTTGTAAATCCTACACGCTTACAGCTTGTTCCTCCTAAACAGATCAGTGTTGTGTTAATAGTAGAACGAGAGTGACGTTTACCTGGGACGCCCAGCCAACCGGTTTACTGCACTCGTTAATATGGAAACGGATCTGAAATCCATCTCTCTTCGCTCCCTATGTTTCCTGTTACATCACCAGTATTTACAGAATTTTGTCCTTTGCTACAAAAATCTGAGACTTTTGCGGCAAGCGGACGTAAAAAAAATATATATATATGAAGGGTGTTTTTACTTTTGCTTCATGTCAAAATTGTTGATCCGGAAAACAAATAGGCGAGACAGGACAAACAAAACAAAGTTGCTTTATAACTTATTCTTAATATAATAATAATCAATTACAATTACAACATTTGGCAGACGTCCTTTTCCAGAACGAAACAGGGGTTAGGGGCCTTGCTCAAGTGGTGGCTTGGTGGTGCTGTGAATCGAATCCTGGTCTTTCTGGTATCAGTCCAACACCTTGCTTTTTTGGGGATTTTTTACAAAGCAATACCGGGATTGATGCACAGTCGGATAAATTGATTAAGACTGATGTCTTCAGTTGTTTAATCTGTATACAGATGATGGCTATCACCATGATGTTATTTCCCGAGTCTCGGTACGTTTGGTCTGATTGAGTCAGATGTGGGGATCATAAAGTTAGGAACACAAACGGAATGATGAATCCGTTTTATCGGTGGATACATTTTTTTTTTTTTTTTTTTACAATGTTTATAATTATTAGACAATTTTTATTCGGGTAACTTTTATGGTAAAATGGAGATTATATATGGAAGTGGGTTTATTCGGTACTATAACATGCTAGTGTGTGTCTGGCTCGATCGAAGGTTGTGTACAATGTGTTAAGCGCAATATTGACGGTAATGTTTGAGGCTTGCTATATGAAATGGTTGAATATTATCCTGCGCTGGAAATGGTGGACTACGTTTCAGTAAAATGTCTATTCTCTGGACGACGGGATGGACAATCTCAGCCCTGGAGGGTCGTGGATCTTTACGCCTGAACACACCCGAACCAACTAATGATGATCTTTAGGGTGACTTGAAACGTGTAGGTGGGTGTGTCGAGGCAAGTTGGAGAGAAACCCTTGCAGAACAACCGTGACCCTCTAGAATCGACACGGCCCACCCCTGTTCTATATAGTATTGAGTTTACTGGTAGTATGAATGAAATTGGCTCATACTGGAGGCACCATGTTGATATCGTCACATGACAACGTCACAGCAGCGCCAATTGAAAGATTGATGATGTTTAACTGGAACAGTGTTGAACATCAAGTGCAATTGAACCTCAACTAACAACTTTTATCCTGAAGCTCTCCTAAAGTTTTTTTTTTCTTTAATGAAGATTACGGATCCAACACCAGACTGTAGTTTGTGAGAAGTTATTGAAGCTGCGTATCTTCTTGTTGTTCTTCGCATTTTAGTTCTGTGGCACTACTGCCACCTTTTGCACTGGATGAAACCATCACAAACCAATCTCTGGGCTGAAACACAAATTTCTCTCATATGTATGGAACCCCTTCACCCCCCCCCCCCACCCCAAGAAAATCAGTTGGTTCGATTAAATAAATTGACGGAGTGTTTTCGAGTAGCTTGGGTGGATTATTGGTTACTGTGGGGAGGGGTGGGGGGGATTGGTCACACCATGGAGGCTAACCAATTAAATACGGTTTGAGATAAAACAACGCTCTACAATACCGGAGTGTGTGAAAGTGTATGTTTTTCTTTATCTGCACACTTACGTTAGTGCTACCGGAAGGAAGTGTTTACGTTAACTTTCCGTTGGTTTTTTTTTGGACATTTTCTACACTTCCGTGTACCAAAAACACTTTTCGATTTTAGTCTTTTCAGCTTATTTGCTGTGCATCTTAGTTGCTAATCCCCCCCCCCCCCTTCCTGGAACGCTAATTTTTACTCGGTTTGTCAGATCCTTTTGGCAAAAGTATTACTCTGGATTAAGTCCAATCGGCTATACAGTCTAAATATCCTATAGGTTGACATTTTTAAATATTCTTTTTAGATTTCCTGCAAGTCCTTCAGAATGTCGTAGCTTCAGAAGGAATAAAACAATACATACGGGTGGTGTTAATGGAAAACCGTCCACTTTTCATTTTTTACACCAGTGAAGTGTTTTTATTATTTTTATTTATTTTTCTCGCCCAAACTTTATTATTGCTTATCTCAAGTAGCCTTATCAACCCAATGACCAAAAATAAATGGAAAATCAACAGAAAGCCAAGAAACGACGTTCCGTTGCCACCGCCCCCAAAACCTTAAAAATACAGCTTTTCAATAATGAGAATTGAAGGTTTTCTGAAACTCTTGAATGTTAATTGGTCCCCGTGAGGTCATGTGACCAGAAAGGATGTTAAGCTTGTGGGCTTTGCAGGTTACATAGGAAAAACTGTAAATGTTTTTATGCACCCAATTGCAAAAATAAAATGTAGGATTTTTTAGTTTGTTTTTTGCTGATGTAAAAACATTGTGTAGTATTTCTGTTCCCATAATCCAGCGTAATTTTGTTTATTTGAAATGTTTCTGGATGATTTGCTTTAAACAGATAAATATTCGGATCCACTGGATTATGTGTAAATGTGAAGGGCTGTTACAGGGGGCAATAGATCTGAATGTTTCCTCTTATCTTTAGGTTCCGTCCCTTTGGACTTTTAACCAAATCTTCCTTTAGAATAAAATTTTTTTTTTTTTAATGTCACTTTGTACATGGGAGAATTCCCAGCGTTCCGAGTTACCGTGCATCATTGCAACAATATTTTATTATGGTCTTTATAAAATGATTAATTCTAGTTTTAATTGTAGTTTATTCTTTTATTATGCAAAAAAACCCTCCACCTTTTGGATACTGTGATTTTTTTTAACCTTTGTCATTTGGCTGTCTGTGTGTGTGTGTCTCTGTGTGTGTGTGTCTCTGTGTGTGTGTGTGTGTGTGTGTGTGTCTCTGTGTGTCTGTGTGTGTGTGTGTGTGTGTGTCTCTGTGTGTGTAATTGGCCAGGGGGTTATTTCCTGGACTATAAAGGATTATTAATTCTTCCAACATAAAAAATTGATTAATTCTGTGTACAGCATTGGACCATTAATAAATCAACTAGAACTTCTTAAACCTGATACATTTCTTTAGAAACCTATTTTAAATTCCTTTTTATATTCTAGACACAAAGCATGAAAAACATTGAAAGAAAGTGTTAAAGAGGAGCCATTACATTTTTGGGAGCTTTTATAGGAGGCACATGATTGTATCATTCTTTTCAATAAACACCCTGTACTTTTTAAAACACCACTGTCCTACACTTGTAGTGTGTGTGTGTGTGTGTGGCAAGTTGGCACTTGTGATATTTCAGCAATAAAAACACACACAGTTATTAGGCTGAAAAAAAGTATAGAGCTATACTACATACAGAAAAACACAACCATCTTTAACGTGACTATTAACAACCACAACTCATTCATTCATCCATTCATTCACTATACTCACTTATTCCAGGTCACCAGGGTCTACTAGAGCCTAGCCCAGCTCTCTGAAAGGGAAAAAGGCAGGAAGGGTACAATCTGAACAGGCTGCCAGTCCATTACAGGGTCACACTCGCTCCTCTGGGGGATTTAGAATCACCTATCAACCTAATGTATATGTTTTTGGTGCATGGGAGGAAACCCGAAGAACCCTGAGTAAACCCACTCCAACACAGGGAGACTCCTGTCCGGGAATCGGACCCTTCCCGCTGTGAGGAAACAGCGCTAATCACTAAGCCACTGGGCTGCCCGGGTGCTGAGAAAGAAACTCTGAGATGGTCCCAGGAAGAAACCTTGAGATGAACCAGACTGTACCAGGGAAGGTTTCAGTCCCCTGTCCTACAGAACCCCGGACAGGACAGCTTGTATTACATCATATTATTAGTATAGTTATACAATTTATGAATTCACACCTTTACAGAAAAAAAAAATTTATTAGATTAATTCAAACGCTTAGCGAAAGGTCAGAGTGTCACACGTGCGCAAATATTAAATCATTTGTTAACAGGTGTATGCAAATTAGATGGAAGATTGAATGAATATGCAAATTAGCCTAATATCGCAGTTCTAACCACTAATTAATAATTGAGCGCGCCTGGAATTATAGTCACGTGACGGGACGGGACGGACCGGACAGGCGCGAAACCAGTGGCTAATTCTGTTAGCTTCCATTCGACGGAAAATAAATATTTGAAGATAAAATAAGGCAACAAAAAACATTAAACAAAATAAAAAGTGAAATTACAACAAATAACAAGACTGTCGTGTCGTGTAAGTTTAATGTTTATCATTTTAAATTTTTATTTTGTGTTTTTCACCAAACCGCCGTATTTTAATTAAATAAAAATAAATTAGGAAAAAACGATGCGGGATTTTATTAATCACTATTATTTAATGTCTGTTCAAATATAAGATATAAGGTTTTTCCTCAGTTTCGTTTGAAAGGTTAAACTGGTATTCATTTGACAAAAATGTCGAAATTACAAGAAAAAACCGTGAATTCTAATCTTAAAACTTCCAAAACAATGTTATTTTTTTTAAATAAGTAATAGAATGTGGGTTGCCTGTTACTGTTACAATCCCTTCACTGTGTTCCATAAGCTACTTTAAGTTTTACTGCTTAAGAGTAAAACTTTTATTAGTTATTAAAACACGTATTTAATCCTGGTTTTTATTTCGACTGTTTACATTAAAATGTGGGTTAAATTTCTGCATTTATCGTACAGCCGCCCGTGATTGTAATAAACCGGACCGTAACTGAACCGTTAGCTTTTGGTGACGCCATCGCTCACCGGTGGCCGGGGGCGGGGCGCTCTCCTGAATGCAAATCGGAGGATGCTGATTGGCTGCCGTTCCGAATCTCATACGCATGTTGGGTTTTTTTTCGGAAGGGAAGATACACGTGGTATCGCCCATATGAACAGATAATTAACATTCTATTAGTCTTATAATATTAATAAATATAACATTTATTTTAGGTGAAAAGTCTCTTTTATATTAACTCGTATTGCTGCTACATTTACCCCCCATAATTTAAAAAAATATTCTAAAAACCATTTTACTGACTTTCATTCATTCATTCATTCATTCATTCATTCATTCATTCATTCATTCATTCATTTTCTACCCCGCCCGGTTATTCCCTAATTCGGGGTCACCGGGCTCTGCTCGAGCCTATCCCAGCACGCATAGGATGAGAGGCACGGGTACACACTGGACAGGTTGCCAGTTGCCAGGTTTCCTCCCACTGTCCAAAAACATCCAGATTAGGCTGATTGGTGAATGTAAATTGTCCATAGGAGTGAATGTGTGTGTGAATGGTTGTTTTTCTGTGGCCCTGAGATGGACTGGCGACCCGTCCAGGGTGAACCCCCGCCTCTCACCCTATGTGTGCTGGGATGGGCACAGCAGACCCCGGTGACCCCGGATTCGGGAGTAAGTGGGTAAGAAGATGAATGAATGAACGAATGAATACAGTTAACGAACCCTTATTAACAAAGACAAGCATTGCATGTTGCCAGCTAGTGTTCTTTTAAGTATAATTTTGACTTTCCTGCTTGTTTATTCCCAGAATTCTGCTATTTTCCAAATATTATGACTTTAATCTTTAATTTTTACTTTTTTACACTATTACCATGTAACCTTAGTTTGATTTTTGGTCTGAAAAGGTTGTGTTTAAATGTTCCCATGCCTCCTTATAGTTTACCTCCTTATCCAAAATCACCGGCAACAAGGTTTCTTGTGAAAAGTCTCACCTTATTTGTTGAGTTTAAACCCCCCCCCCCCATCCCCCCTCACGCCCCAATACACTACTTCTCTTCTTGTTTACCCTTTCTGTGTGTTTCCTTTCTCTGGCAGAAAAAAAAGATTTGCCTATTTCTATTCATTCTCCACAACCCAAACCACAGAGTCTTCAATAGATCTTTCATGAACGTCTACACAAAGGTGTGTGTCTAAGAGAAAGTGATGTGGACACGTCCTCTCCTTTCACACACACGCCGAGGTATTTGTTCCTTAAGAGCGGATTAAGAAATTGTCGAGTATCTAATTGGGCTGTGTGGGTAAAAAAATGTAAAGTAGTCCATTCTGAAAGACAATAACCTTTGCTGTAATGGTAAAAGCATCCAGTAACCGTCACTTAAGGGTCCGGCGTTGACATCACAGGTTGCTTAAATAAAACCGTGTTCTGTAATTCAGACTTATTTGCATATTTATTGCATCTTCATCATTTGCATGTCAAAGCCTAGTTTACTGTTTGAAAACACTGTCAGAATAGAAAAGAGCTTTGTCAGAACTTGTTTCCTCAACAAAAGAAAGAAGTTGTTGGTCTGTGGAACCATAAAAAAAAGTTTGTCTAAAAAGTCTGTTAGTATTACTGATGCATGTTTATTAAGTTCAGGAAGCACTTTGGATAGTCACGATAGACAACAGACACCTTGAGTGGCAATTATAATTCAAGTGGTAGTTTGGTGGTTAGGGTGTTGGACTGCTGTCTTGAAAATCCGGGTTCAATCCAATTACTCAGATGTTTAACGGATAAAAATATAAAAAGGAAAATATATATATATATTTATGTATATAAATTCAGGAATATTAATGTTTCATCCGTAATCCCAACCTTACCTACTATATAGGGTGCAAAAGCAAGTGTTTCTGAATCCTCTGTATGCGGGGGGGAAACACCCCCCCCCCCAGCAAACATGCCTGAATGAGCTTCTACTCTGGATTCTGTAGTATGCATACTATCCCATACTACTATTACTATCCCATAAACATCAGGCAATACTTTCAAAGAGTCTAAAGTACTACAGACTAAATAATGGTTAAGACAAATCAGTTTAACATCATCCAAGTTAAACATTACGCTGTTGTGACAAAGCAAATCATGTGACTGCAACACGGCGTATGTAGTACGTCTTTAACTCGAACCTATAATATGTAGACCAAAGGATCTTTTGAGCTTGTATTATCACAAATTTGATTAATATGGGATGTTTGGACATATCCTAATATACACACACTGTTTACTCCACCTGAGGTTTGTTAAAATTATCAGTTTATCAGTTTATCAATTTTTATCTGGTGTTCACACTGGTTTCTGTTTCCCGTCAGACGATTCAGTTAATCCAGAACCCAGGCTGTGTCAACTGTGCACTTACCCACTGCAGACTCGGCCCATGAGGGGTAAAATCGGCCTAAAAATCTCTGTTAATCTGTTTATCTTAAAACTTCTTGGCGGTAAGTAAAAAAAACGGTACGTATGTAGAACCATGTGTGGGATTCATGGTGTTGACGTAGCTTTTTTTTCATGGTTGTGAACCTGATAAAGGTTCTATGAAGGTCAGTTTTTTTATGTCCTGCCGTTGGGTAAAACATTTAATGTTCTATTTCATCAACGTAGGTTTTCAGCACCACATCAGTGCATTCATACAGTAATGCTAAACATATAACAGGGTTTTATTCAAATAATTAAAGGATAGAAGTTGTTCCTTTATTTTACACAAAGTCTAATGTTGCCAATGATTTAGGGAGGCGTATATGCACCTTATTAGCATTACAAAGAGTCTACAAAAAAATAAAGTAAAATCACATTATTACAAAATAAGTTTGGGTTAAATAGAGTGCAAAATGCTTTTTAGATTCTTGTTGGTACTGGTAAATTTGCAGCCATAATCTTTGTAATGTCCTTTAAGTGTTGTACGATCAGAGCAATTCAAATGACACAAACAAGGTAATTCATTTCTGTTAGGAGAAAAGTACACAAAGATGCTTCTTCAGGCTGCATTTAACTATTTTCTGATGTGTTGTCTATATTCCATGGCTGTATAAGTTGGCTGTGTTGGTTGATAAGTCACTGTGTAAGCACTTTTAGTGGTACATTAGGAAACCATTAAGCTCAAATGGTGTACTGTCGGGTAACTCATCAACGAGTGCTGTGAAGTGAAGGTGAGACTAAGTCACTCGTTTGTCCAGCATTGTTTTATAAGTGAGATGTATTTTCTCTGTGAGTTTAATGATTTCACCAAAGTTAGAAGTTTCCTCGCCATCCGTTGGCTGGAATCACTCCCTTTTCTCCTTAGGCGGAATGGACAATAATGACTCCCACTCGCAGCTCTTAACACTGATTAAATGAATGTTCCGCTTCATAGTGAAGTTAAAGATTGGACTGGTCAGTGTAATAGTTAATGAGGTGAATTTTCAATTAGTTGTACATTAATTATCCTTGAGAGGACTGAGATGAACCTATTTTTTTTCTCTGTTTATTCCGGATCCAGCAATCTGACTTCTCTTTAAGAGTGAGAAGTTAATTGCATTTATTTTTGGTCTTTTTCATAAATTAGCAATGACTGACGCTCCGAATGGCCCTTGGGTGGTTTAATGTGTCGTCCATTCTTTGGTGTTCTAATTGGAACATTTACAATAGCATTTACACATTCAGTGACAGAAGAATATTTGGTGAAACACGATGCAGCCGCACAATGGCCGGCGGTCTGTCCTTTATAAAGATGGCTGCTTTTTAAATATAGATGGGCGTCATGGTTTCGATGACGCCCGGCACGCGTCCTTGGAAAAGAAAAAAAGTGAAAATCGGCAGATGGATGCTCCACTTTGGGGCATGAATACAGGGGTGTGTCCAGCACACTTCACCTTACGAGACTGAACATGACTCTGCACACGGCAGGTGTCAAGGTTAAAACCCTGAGGCGGACAGTAAACTAATATGAGGAAGCGTGTAGTTTATGGGGTCGTGTTCAACCAGGTGTCAAACCAGCATGTCCCGAGAGAACGGGACCTTGATCAAAGTCTTTTGTGAGGGTTATTGGGTGCTTGATTGCTGCCACGCGTCCCGGATCGGATGAATAAAAAAACAGATGACACTGCGAGACGCTGAAACAAGAGAGATGATGCTGTGGTTAAGGATAATCATAAAAACTCGGCTTTATCAGTGAGACGCTAAACACAATTTTGTCCAGTTATTAGAATTGTTCCTTGTAGGTGTGCCATTTGTCATCAATACAAGTCCAAAGTTCAATTGGTTTCAGGTCAGCACCATTATACCATCACTCACATAGCAGCGCTAGATAATGAACAAGTTAGTAATCATTAGAGCATAAACCGGTGAGAAGTGAAAGACTGACTGTAAGAAGGTTCAAAGCAGTCTTTACTATATCCTAAATGTATGATAAGATTTTACTACGAAATAAGTATAAGGCAGATATAGATAGATAGATAGATAGATAGATAGATAGATAGATAGATAGATAGATAGCCCTATTATGAAACATTAGCTGATGGACATGGAATAAACATATATGAAACTAAACTTTATTATTTTATTATTATTTCTGTCTTTTTCTTTCTTTACTAAAGTTTTTAAAGGTCAGAAAGGGAAAACAGTTTATGTTTATGTTTATTTTATATAATAAAAATATTTATAGGTTAGGAGACATTTGAAGAGGTATTAAACCTGTCCCAAGTCTTTACTGGAGAATCTGCCTTTGCATCCTTTTCTCGTTTTTCCAGTACAGCCGACACATCACCCCGAAGCGATGAAACATGATCCAGCTTCCTGACACGTGTTTTCTCGCCCTGTCTTGTAATCGGAGTTATTCCTATGGGAAAAATTCCAAGTCCGTGAGGTGTTATGAAAAGGCTCGATTGCCAATAAAAATGGCTGCGAACAGCAATAAACAGTCATAACCCAAACCTTGCATGCTTTCTTTTTTCATTCATGTTTTATTAATGAGAGAGAGATGACACAATTATGTCTTTTTTTTTTTTATGATCTTTCATTGTTTTTTCTTACCCTAGTCTATTTAAGTGACTTCAACTTTGTAGTAGCATTTTTACATTAATGAGTGTGGTGATATGCAGAGAAATTCTAATCATTTTTGCATTTCATTTGAAATGTTTGTGAGCGTTATTAATGCTTAGTTAGTGATTAGTACTGTTGCCTCACAGGTTCGATTCCCGAGCAGGCGAGCAGGGGCCTTTCTGTGTGGACTTTGTTCTCTCCATGCTTGTGTGGGTTTAATACTCATTCTAAATTGTCCATAGGAGTGCGTGGGTGTGTGGCCCTGTGATGGACCGGCGACCATTCCAGGGTGTACCCCTCCTGCCTTTCGTCCTTCAGATAGTTGGGATAGGCTTTAGCAGACCCCCATGGCCCCCGAATTAGGAAATAAGAGTATAGAAGAAAAAATAAACAACACTTCTTTTTAAAGTAAATCAAGTATTAACTGAAATATTATATATCCCTTATTTAACCCAAATAATGGTAAAGTTTTCATTGTAGGAAAATTAAAGGTGGTATATGGTAACTAAGTGCAAGGCCTTTAACCCCTCCCAAATGAGAGAAATAGTCAACAATATCCTTCCTTCAGCTACAGTGTTGTGTTTTGTGCAGCTAATTTCTGCTTTGAGGTCACTCGCACCTTTTGTTACTGATACAAACATGGTCTGAAACTTTACAGGTCACATGTTCTGCTTCATGTGGATACAGACGGAATCATTTGGGATATTACATTTATACACAGTTCAGGAACAGTTACAGTTACAGCATTTGGCAGACGCTCTTATCCAGAGCGACTTACATTTGGTCTCTTTTTACAACTGAGCAATTGTGGGTAAAGGACC